>WOVY01005940.1:0-141345 GCA_013436015.1 Rhipicephalus annulatus | reverse complement strand
CAACGGGCATTGTACTTGCTGATAGAACTAAATCTGAAATGCTGCCTGAGCTTCTCCCCTAGAATGGGATCTAATGCTGCGTGGTGTGGCTTTCTGCCCTGAAACTGAAGAAAACAGAATATTTATTGGGAGCTGATTAACTCAAGAACTTTAACTACTTTTTTTAATATTGCAACGTAGATAGTGGTCACGTACTTTACAATAAGTATGTTTTCATTTTATAGTTAATTTATGGCTGTTTGTTTTCTGTATTTCACTTAAAACCACTGCAAATATTACTGAGAAATTCGTCAACATGGGGTTTCACTGTTGCCACGTTTCGACAAGCAGCCTCGTCTTCGTTAGGGCCCAACGGGTGTGTATGTGAGAGCTTTCATACAATATCGTACAACCTAAACAAAAGAGGAGGAAACTGAAATACACATTAACAACTTCTTTATATATGGTTATTATGAACTAGTACTCCACATATCATTATAACAACAAATAACAGAACACGTGAGTAGGGTATGAGAAAAAATTAGCGACGCAGTTCTCACGACAATACATACGTTAGGAATACATACGTTAAAAAAAGGTCGAATTCGCACCGTGAGTGCTTAGTGCAGGTCTAAAAAATTACAAACAACGATGTGTTGAAGCGAAAGAAAATCTCTGAACGGCGAGGAATATTGTTGGCAGTGAATTGTCTATAAGATGACTTGTATATTTTGACACAGGTTTTAAATGTCATAGGTGTTATTGTATCTGCGTTATTGGTCATAGTCTACGTATTTCGTTTCAGCTTGAGCGGTCAACAGCTTAATAGAGTTTGGAGAACATATACGATAATTCTCGCCATGTTGTGCCACTGTTGCTCCATTTATTGGCACGAGCACTGATTGACACTCTCGTATTTCTTTCAAGCACTTTCGATGGAGCACTTCGGGTTTGCCTAACTTTCAAAAAGTTTCCTAAATAAAATACAAAAGTATAAGAAATGACGCATCATGACGCTGTTGAACATATCAACCAACCAAACCCACGTGCATTCCCAGAGTTAACAGAAAGTGGATGAAATATATGGCACTTAAGCAATCTTGACAAGTCTGGACTGCGTATATCATGATTGAGAACGATATAGGAAATGCGTACCGACCTTCCAGGTGCGTAAGGCAGGTGGCCGCGTTAAACCTAATTCAAGGGCTAAAGTAGGATGGCATCCAAAGGGAATCTCTGGGGGCAGCATTCGCCGGGGCGAAATGAATTCAGTACTCCCATTGTGTAGAGAGTTGTGATAGCTTCGGGGCGTCAAAATGAGGTTGCGGAAATATAATCATAAACAGAAGATGCAATTTTCGCCAAGCTCCAGCCAATCAGTAGAGGCCGAAATTGGTAATCTACAAGCTGAATAAATCGCGAGTCACGCCCCATGGTACACAGACACTGAGGTACGAGTTGCGCTATCATACAACAAAGTAAAAGATTACGGTCTCCTCCAATACTTGTCTTTAAGTATCGGATGAAGGTTAGGCACCTTTTTGCCAAGCGATGCTCTCGATGGGGTATCCTGCCACGGGACAGTAGAGCCGTACCGTATGACCTGCGAGTGCCGTGACGTTCGCGGTGGGTCTCCGTGCCACGGGCTTTCCTGGCACGACGAGGCGTGCCGAGTGCGATGCCTGGCCGGCGCTGTTTCGAGCCACGCACGAGTAGAGGCCGCCGTCCTCCACACGCACGCTGGTCAAGTTCACGTAGCTGTGTACGAGGCTGAGCGGCCAGTCGGCAAACGTCAAAGAGGGAAAGGGGAGAAACGCTCACAGATAGTCGCTCGAACAAAGCACGCTCAATGGTCACAGCACGCATGATAGGTGTACACGTGACAGTACCTATCGTGAGGCTAACATTTGCAGGTCATATAGGAAAGGTAGATGCAACTGTCATGTCACTGCCTGTGTACCAAACGCCAAAGTTCTTAAAAACGAGGAAATACATGTAACAAGTCTCTGTCACTGCATCATGCTGTGCGCATCATTGGTGAAAGGGTGAGAGATAAACAGCTGTGGCGATTAGGCTGTAGGTATATCGGACAAAGTTTGGCAATTTCCTAGGTGTTTAGTGTTATGAAAATAAGGGCGACCTATATGACCTATTGGCAACAGATATGATCTCTAATTTCGTCACAGGAACGTCATAAGATGATTTCAGAACTCCGAACGAACTTTTTGTTCGTTCGATGTATTTCATTGTTTACAGAGTTTAAACTGAATGCCATATGCGAAGTGCAAGGAACATAGCTCACCGTTCGCTACTGACGTAGTCTCCAATGCGGACGTGGTAATGTTCGGGAACCACTTCTCCATCGAGGGTCCACGTCACTTGGGGCAAAGGATTTCCCGAAGCGGAGCACTTCAGTGACGCACTACTACCGGGTGTAACTTGGACCTCTGGAAAGGCGTATTCTAGCACTGGAGCGTCCTCTGTTGGCAAAATAAAGTTATATCATACGTGGAATTCTGCAGATAGAATTTGCTGTATAGTAACTGTAACACTTGTGTCCTAGAGGCACAATTATTCTTGGCGTGAAGTTGTGTAAACTTTCAGTGTAAGAAGCCGTTTTGAAAGTGGGGCAGGAAGCAGATAGCAATGTTCATGATTGCACTGTTATAACATACATGCTTTCGTAGCGGCCCGAGCGATGAATGTTAGTCGTGCTTCTCTTTTAAGCGTTTCCGATTTAGCAATAAAATAAGAGCTTGCAAATAAAGAAAATGTATTAAATCGATGGTTGTAATTAAAGTTAGTAGTTATATGGAATGCATATAATAATCGCTGCGTAAGTTTATTAGTATTTGAGTCATTTAACTGTCAGGATAATTTGTTGGTGTCAACTGAATGGGCTGATTCAGAGAAGAAACTGTGTGTGTGTGTGTGTGTGTGTGTGTGAGAAAGAGAGAGAGAGAGAGAGAGAGAGAGAGATACAGAGAGAGAGACCAGTGGGATCGTTGCGGCACCTAGCGCACGATATTTGAACCATGCATCTAGTTTCACGTGGCTTCTGAGATTCGTTTCAGCATAGCGGCGAAGCATGAAGTTAACCCAATAAAATACAAAGAGGCACTCAAAAACTGAAGGTAGAGTACCTCTAGTAGACAGCTAAGTGACTTCATTGGGTGAATGCCAGTTTTTACCACTCTCACCTACCTCCAGTAAATATTTACTTAGCTTGCGTGTTTATCCTACGAGATTGAAACAGATGGAATAAAACGAGAACAGGGACGTTAACGTTACAATGTTCCCGTAGCCTTCCTGTTGCCCTTTTCTACTCAGCTCATGAGGGATGGTATAAGGGGTAAAACACAGTGAGAGAGGGATAAAAAGGGCGTGTGTTCATGTGGTTCCCAAGCACTGTTCAAGCCTTGTTCGGGCACTCAACGGAGGCGCCTTCAATTATTGCATGATGGGTCGAGCTGGGTAACAAGTGTAGGAAGTTCCGTCCGTTTCGGTAGAACCGTGCCTACGGTGCTCGGCTGCTGAACCGAAGGTCGTGGATTCGATCCCAGCTACAGTGAATTTATTTTGATGAAGGTGAAATCGGAAAAGCCTGTGTGCTGCGCGGTGTCCGGGCACTTTAGAAAACACCAGATAATCGAAACTGCGGAGCCCTTCGCTACACGGCGTCTCTCATAATCATGTCGTGATTTTAGGAAGTAAAACACCACATATTATTATAAACCTATTCGAGCTGTGAAGCCGTGTTTCTGAGATGTTTTATTCTGTAAGAGCTCAATCACTGCGCTGTAACGTTGGATGGAATGTTTGTTTGACGATGTGCAACGTATACTGAAAATGCCAAAGTCACACAGCAAAAGCGGCACAAGAAAAGCTCATCGTATGGGTGCAGCTTCTGATCGCATAATTTGTAGCACAGCGAGCAGGTAACGTCCGTGTCGTCAGCTGTGTGTATTTGTATACTATGTATGCGTCACTTACTCTCAATAATCTTACATAACTAAAAGTGGCACTCAAAAAGTGGCGCGCCCTGTTATCCTTCTTGAGCTCTTTACAGTCCGTCTCTGCCGTCATCCTTTCGACTTTTTCGCGCTGTGACACATGTTACAATTAGTCTGACAATAAACCATCCTAGAGTATACTAACAGAGGTCAGCTATCACTTATTCTGCAATGTTCCAGTTGTGCGTGGAGTAGGAAGGCACAGTGATTAGTCCAAAAGTATTTTTCCTGTTCATCTTAAGATGCTCGGCGACGTCAACTCTGTACACCTTCTCCTTAGTGTTTCTCTTGTTGCTGATTTCTTATTCACCATATTTGTATTGTTATTACACCTAATGCTCTCCTAAAGCCCCTACCGGCAATCTTCATTCACTCTTGTTTATCACCGGGTGACCCCGTCTCCTGCCCGCATATTTTCTAATTTCATCAGACTACCTAGCTCTCTTTGTGTCCTCTTAACGGCACTCTTCCGTTCCCTTGGCACTAATTGTGCTGCCATAATATCGCAGGTCATCTGTTACACGCCACTACGGGGCCAGTTCAGCTTCATTTATTTCTTTTAATGTCAATTGAGACATCTGACGCTCCCGTTTGCTCTGATTTGATTCGGCCAGAGATTTATTACGTGTGTGGTTTCTTCGACTGGCTTGCATTGTCATTCTTTTTGCAAACTTACTACAGGCGTTTCAGCATCACATTTATACATTGCCTCACTACATTAAAATTATTATAATTTGACTATCTGTTGTTGCTCATTGCTTGTTTGCTCATTGTTTAATGGTTAGACATTGGTTGTATCCTAGTGTAAAAGTACTTCTAGTTTTCACCTTGGGCTATTCTCACCAACACATACACGTGGGGTTACAAGAAATCTGGCTAAAACTCTGATACTACTACTACTACTACTACTACTAATAATAATAATAATAATAATAATAATAATAATAAAAATATGAGGTTTAACGTTTCAGAATCATGATATGATTATGAGAAATTTCATAGTGAATGACTCTAAAAAACTGGACCACTGAAGTTCTTGAACGTGCGCCTCAATTCAAGTACACAGAATTTGTTTTCGTCTGTCTAAAGTTCTCAAAAATGAGTAAAATGTGATATTTGCTTGCTCTCTTCAAGTTATTTTTTTTCTGCAGTGGTTATTTAGAATAGTGGTTTAAAAAGTTAAGTCAATTAACGTACTTTATTCATGACAGGTCACGGGGTCGAATCCCGGCCGCGTGGCCACATTATCGATGCAGGCAAGAATGCTTTAGGCCCGTGGGCGTTGATTTGAGCCACCCGACATCTTAATTTCCGTAGCCCTCCACTACGGCGTCTCCCTTAATCATACTGTAAATTTGTGATACTGTACCACATCAATTATCATTAACTTTGTAATGAGGGGAGATAGATGGTTGCGTCAAAAGAAAAAATGAGGTTTTGATGCGAGGAATCAATCACAGTTTTGTGATTTAGAAAAAAGCAGCATGTAGTCGTCATCGTGACATAAAGAACTTCAACTAAATTCAAAAGTGAAACTCAAACCAAAACACCAATGATCGCAACAAGCAGATGACAAAAATGACGCCAACGTTCGGTAAAATTATTACAAAGGTGTAGTTCCTCCACGTTTGTTACCTTAAGTGGTCCACACGTGGTATAATTTCAAGCCAAGCCCATCGATTCACCCAATGAAGGCGCCTGATGGTTGACCTAAAACGATTCTGGACGTCCTAGAGGAGTATGGCAGTTTTGCTTTCCCGTATTTCAGTTTCGGTATTCACCATTAAATTTAGGTGCATTTCATTACTTTGCAATCGTTAGTAAAAGCCGTTTCTTTCGAAATGTCAAAAATACAACAGGTCTTTCGTATGAAGGACTTCATTGCATCATTAGGAATAACCACCTAACTCCACTGATGGAAAAGTTAACAAGCTTAACTTTTTTAATTACGGTATCGAGTGATGTATTAAGGTGCTTGCCTCTAGTAGAAGTAATTGGGCAGCAATCAAATGAACACTGCAATACCCTGCCTTTGGCGGGTTTTGAACACATTTTTTGAAACACCCCGTATATTCGCTTGCTTGCATTATTATCCCTTTCTTTCTATGTATGTTTTATATGTACCACCAATCTATTCTCTATCGACAATGGTGCCCCCCCCTCCCCCGTGTTTGCTTCAATGCGAACTAGGAAACCCTCCAGAGTCATATTAGCTATGGTCACAACAAAAAGCTCCATGCTGTCAATAAATTGGACCATTAGTACGGTTTTGCCCAAATCTAAGTTTTGCCTTTATGACCGCGTACGCCAACACAAAGCATCTGGTTAGGCGAATAACTCACCGCCTCTCTGTACGAAAGACATTACCAGTGGTTCGAAGAAGCCAGTGCGAGATGCTTGCCCGTTAGTGGGCCAGTTTTCTCGGTTTTAGGACAGGAAGTTACATTCACTTGGTACTGCTAGTATACGCAACAGACAACTTGCAGGGCTCAAGCTGTGTAGTAACCATTGCTGGGACCTGTCTGTACATGTAAGGAAAACGAAGTCACTACAATAGCCAACACATTCAGCGGTGTCGCACCGCGGCTAATATTGTTGTCTCGCTCGAACTTGACTGAAGAGGCTAATGCGAGGCCAGACGCAATGTCAGCCTGGGCAAAAAAAAAAACGACTAGAGCTGCCTAAATTGCAAATTCGATTAGGCACGCTTCAGCGCAAAATACAGGCGGGAGCTTGACTTCTCAGTGGCAAAAATAAAAGGAGCATGGAAGAACGAACTGAAAATACCTACAGAAAAGGAAAAATAGGACACTCTACTAAGCACAGCCTCGCACTACTCTTCCACACCATCGGCGCCTTCGTAAGTTTGTGCCGCTGCTTGGCAGTGTACTTCTTTCAGGTGGCACTGTGCCCGAAAATTTGTGCATAGTTGAAGGCATCGCACGGGTGCTGCACAAAATGGTGTGGGCAGCCACTGTAGCGTGTCTGATTCGGTCGGTACAACGACTAAAATGACGCAGCGTTCGAAGCCACGAGACTCGGTTGCCTACTCGGATGTCATATATATGCATGAGTGAGGTTCACGCGTGATATTAACAGGCTGCACGGCACCACCGGGCGTATCGCGTAAAAAATAATAAAATACAAGACTGTTTTGTCATTCGCCTGTTTAGTTCAGTAAAACTGACCTCGGTACCTTAAAGATCACGTGCACTCTTCCTAAAAAAGCTGCGAATTGTCTCGAATGCATAGCTTGCGCTATTAACAATAATTATCAAGCATATCAAAGGGGAGAACTGTTTCAGAAAGCACCAAGGCTAGGAGAGGAGGATATTAGAACGTATTTTCAATTAACAGGAAAAGGAGGGCAAGAGTTGTGACTAGGATAGGTGGCATGCGAAGCATTCTATAAAAATATCAGTGAGCTATACAAAACACACTCGTAAACAATTAAAACTATGCTTTTGTGTGCACTAAGATATCTACCGTGTCATTAGAAGAATTGATGTCATCATTAATATCTATATATTCACCGGAATACGTTTTCTAATACAGAAAATAACACTACAGTCTTTCTTAAGTTCTGCCAACCTACAGTTCCTTCAAGCAGAGGGCTTCTACTCTTTTTGGACATAATATTATTGGCACACACACACACTGTCGCTTCAGTAGTGAGGCTCCTCTTGATTATTGCGGTTCCACTCCAGAGCATAGAAACAAACTGACAACTCTTACGTATAATGCTTACATTTCTCTATTTCACTGTATATTGAGCTGGCTTATTCTGTTGTCTTTCAAGAATTAGTGTCCTGGTGCACTTAACTTCTAAAAATCATGCTTCCAGCTTAGCGGTTAAAATATTCAGTATTCATCAAATCAAGCAAAATAAGCGCGGAAATAAAGCAGTAAAGCAATGGACGTACGCACCTGTGACGGTTATTTGCGCAGTTCCCTGTGCCGAGTCCTGCCGGTTGTAGACCAGGCACTGGTACATTCCACTGTCACTTCGCTCCATTGGTGCGACGCGGAGAACATGGCGTGACAGCAAGACCACATTTGCAGATCCGGAAACGGAAGTAATCTTGGCACTTCCGGTCCCAGCGCTGCCGGATGACGAGCCAGAAGCAAAGAGTTGGACGCCGTCATGTGTCCACACAACTCCTTCCACGGGGCGCCCAGACACCCTGCAACTTAAGTTGGCACTCCCGCCAGCGTCCACTAGCAGCACAGGAGGATCGATGATTGCGGACAGTGGTGCTGCGCAGAAAGTGAGATGAACAAAAAGCAGCGTTCCCGGAAGCAAGAAGAAGCAGCGCGTGTTGTTTGTTCGGCCAACGTTACAAGATATGCGTCAGTAAAAGACAGACGACAGATGTATGCTATCAATGCTTTGTGTTTTGTCGCACCTTCTCATCTCGGGAAGACGCTTGATATTCAAAGCGGAGCTGCCTCTTCTGTGCTCTTGAAGCTCGTTAGTCACTTGTTCCAGGTTGGAACAAGTGATTAACAGATGGGAGCTTAACGGGGACTAACAGATGTCTAACAGATGGGAACAGATGGTAGCCTAGTGTTATTTGCTAAGCGCGTACAATCACTTTTGTTGTGGTAGGTTTCCTAGCTTAGTTATATGGTAAAGTGATAGTAAGCATTCTGCTTCCACTCCTTACAATAGCCTGATTTGGCCCAGGCAATAATAGATCTACTTACGCCACATCTAAAACACTTAAAAAAACAAGGTCTCCCGGTGCAGCGTTTGCCGGTGCTTTGCGAAGTTTAAGATACTCCCGACATTCATTCTTGACGATACCCACTCATTTGCTTTTATCATGATTGAATGGCTGATGTAATTATTCGATATGTGATATCACGTAAGTCCACTTTGAAGACCAATCCCCCGTAGAACAATGACGAGCAATTAAACATTCTAGCCGAGTGTCCGGTTTATCACTCGGACAATACAGCTGTGGCGAGTGTCCCATAGCGTAAATTATCGCGAATCCCGCTGTTCTTCCATATTAGTCACAAGATTAATCCAGGTTGCTCCAGCGCACTTACCGATCACGATAAGGTCGGTATAGACTTTATCCTGTCCGGCCGTGTTGTTGGCGAAACAGACGTATCTTCCTTCGTCTTCTGGCATTGCTGCGTGAATTGTTAGCACGGCGCCTCCCGAGAGCAGGAACACTTTCTCGGAAGCCTTCAAAGGTGTCATGGCCACACTGTCCTGACCCTGAGCCGCCGTGCTCTTATGGTCCCCCGTCAAACGAAACCAGGAGTAGCGAGGAGATGGATGACCCTGCGCAACACACGGCAACGCCACCTGCTTGCCCTGTTCCGCTTGCATCAATCTGCGGGACTCCATAATGCGTGGGGCAAGCTTTCCCAGTGGCTCTGCAAAAAACAAACGTCTCACTTTTCCCATTGCTGGTTTCAGTACTGGTATACATAAGTAGTTTAGTGTGCTTTAATCTGAAGCTTTATTATTCTATTGTTCAATCTTCTATGATACAGCTGTCCTTGCGGCAGTAACGCTGTACGTCACACAGAACACCACTTCTTTATAGAGAAGATTTAGTTACCTTTATACCTTACCATGCCATTTCTGAATGCGTTCTCGTCGAGTTCATTATTCGTACAAATGAGTATGCACCACTGGCCATGTTCCATTAGAGATTTGTCACTAAGCATGTTCTTTTGTGAAACGTTGCTACTAAAGAAAATGCTATGTGAGTTAGAGAATCACAAATTTATTCACGTATAGGCTGAAGTCTTAATAACTTTGTGTATCCGTTTGGTATACCGGGTATTTGGTGCTACTGGGCTGGGGTAATTAATAGGTAAGCCAGTCATTAGAGATCTCACCTATTTCTCTTTAGATACGCATGTCATCAACACTCCCAACTAGACTTCCAAAATGTTTAATGCATTTCCTTAATTTTTGTGACATTTGTAACGACATAAATGGCAAGGCTTGTACTTGTGCACTAAATATCGTCTATCAAGAAAATGTTAGTGTACCTTAGATTCCATCACTGTGCTTTATCTATAGCATTCAATTTAAAGGGGCCCTGAAACACCTTTCTGAGTAACCATTGAGTTAATTCACTCAAAAAGCGTATTACCTCACCAATTAAACGCCGCAAAAGTTTTAAGAATCCGTCGAGCACGAGCGGGGTTACAGATTTTTGTCACACGCTGCAATCACATTCTCTCTTCTGTCGTCGCGACAAAAGCGCTGAAGCTACGCAGGGAGGAATGGGAGGGGCAAACAAAGATCGTCACACGTGCCTCGTGACCTAGAACCCCCTTTTTTTAAAGACGATAGTTTTTTCTTGGGGACCTTCAACGGAAAAAAATTTGGTCTGTCTGTCTGTCTGTCTGTCTGTCTGTCTGTCTGTCTGTCTGTCTGTCTGTCTGTCTGTCCGTCCGTCCGTCCGTTCGTTCGTCCTTACGATACCTCAAATGACACCAAACGGCCGACCGCATCCGCAGCACCCACCAATATTGCTCAAGAATAAACGTTTTTAGTTCTGCGATTGTCAAATAAAAAGAAATATTGTGCATATCTGAGGCGCCATAAAAACACGTTGATGTTCTGTATGTGTGTCTTTATATACTAAAAGAGGCACACACAAGTAAGTATAAGGACTGTAGCGTTGATCGCGCTGCGCTGACAGTGCAACGCGATGCTCAGAGAGGTGTTTCCAAAGCTTTGCTAAGACGACACGGTGGTGTCACCTGCCCGTCGCTCTGCGTTCTACACCTTATCACTTCCGAGACATGCGCGCATCTTTCTCCGCGGGCGCACGCCTTCGGTTTCGATGATAACTGCCAGATGGTACTCGTGTCTAACATGCCTTGATGCGCTCGTTCGCCTCCACTACACTCCCGAGGCACTCTAACTCAGCGCCTTCAGAATACCATTCACCGATTATCTTGCGCAGAACATCTAATAAACGTTTTGTTCACTCTTTGCAGACACAAGACTATGTTCTTTCGACGACATTTGCAGTGTAACATGCCAATTCGGGGCCATTATTTTTTCTTCAAATGCGCAGCTTTGTCAGTGCGATCGCACGCGCATGCGTGGACAAGTGACGGCCCCTCATGGCGATCTCTAAAACAACCTAGCGCCTCATTTTCAAATAAGCATATGGCTGATAGATGGGCTTACTACGAGTGATGTTTGGGTTTATTCCGTAATTTTTCGAGAGAATAGAAAGCTATTTCTAGCTGCATTCGATAATTTGTTGTTAATTCCTGGCTGCATGCTGCGCTCTCGTATTTGGCTCGCATGTTGCCGGGTGCCTATACTACCAATCGGCAGCGTTTTCTGACCATGCTCAAAAAGTGTTGCAGAGTCCCTTTAAAGGTGTTCTACCTCCTCTGAAGAGGAGTTACTCCATCATAAGTGAGCAGGCTCCTTGAGGAACTGGTTAGAAAACGTGTATGCGCTGCTGTGATGGTAAAGCGTTTCCCAATAACATTAATTCTGGCAATAAATGTGATCAGTTATAAAATGAAAGCACTATTTTGTTGCAATCTTACAGCTTTTGATGCTGATAAATTCCAGTTTAGGCCATAATAATAAAAATGCAACGCATTCCTTTCTTTCAGTTTTGCTGTTTAATCCCTGCCACCCATTCATATTTTTGTACCTTCGCCTTGACGTTGAATATGCCTTAGGATGTGGGCCCGCTAAGCCTCCTTTTATTTGTCATTTATACCTTCTCCTCTATTGCTATTTGACCTCAACATTTTTTTCCTTTGAGCACTGCGAATTCGGTAGTTCAGCTTTTGTAGCTCGAAATGCTTCGCCCTCTCATTTTTCCCCAGCAAGAATGAAATGTATCCAACGGCGAAATAAAATATTATCAGCCAAACTGTCTCTTCGAAAGGATATTCTTGTGAAGCGAAATGAGGCTGTTTGTGAACTTTGCTGTTCCTCTGGTCGTTTAGTTTAATCTCTCCTCCTGCGCAGGTACGGCGAGTTTCCCGTAAGCGAATTCTTCCGTATGCTTTCTATAGGAGCAAAAAAGTTTCCTCTTCAACTAATGACATGAGGATCGCAGATAGTGCTTCGTTGATAGTCTCTCCATGAAGGCCAAATGGTCCACCCGGACCCATTCTCCGCAGCAGGTCTCTTTCGAGGAATTCTTTTCAAACGGCCTCCGCTCAGGGAATCGCTTTCTAGTGATTTCGTTCAACTGAGCAGTCGGTTTGTGTGCATTTCAGTCTGATCCGTGGAAAATGGCAGTCAGTGTGAAGTAGTTTAAAACAACAGTGTGCAAACACCTCATTAAGATACGCGAAAGAGAATTGGGCTATCGACGCATTGATGGCCGTGGAATCGGTTTCGTTATCGACGTATACGCAACACATTTATTCGCGCCTTTTCACAGACTTCGAAAATCTATAGGTTCATTACAAAGTTCACCCTGGCTAACTGCATAGAGAAAAAGTTTCTTTTTTTTGGAATACACAATTCTTTGGCTAAATTTTTTTTGAAAAGCATTCCTTACGTTTGATAGAATAGTCAAAACTACAATCGAATCATATCGGTGCTACCATTATTGCAAGTGATGTGGAAAACTTCTATATGTACTTAGTACTAAACAGCGTTGTGCATGTACAGCGTCAGCGCCACCAGTAAACTTGAATGTTTTGGTGGTGAATTAGCAAGCACCAACAGACTTGGTTTGTGGGCAAAGCGAAGTCGGTTGGTGGCACTTGATTTTTTTTTTTCATTTGACAAGTGCAATGTTGCTCCCGTTTATCTACATGGCGAAGTCATATGCCACGTCCTCTTCACTCGTAATGATATTTTAGCTGCACCGCTCAATTGTAGTTTCTTAATGTGACACTAACGATATCTCATTGCATCGCCTGATTCCTGAAGTACAGTTTTTTTTTCTGTTCTTAAGACTTTTAACTGTCGCTAGATGGCGCAGTTCGAATGTGCAAGCTTTTTTTGTGATAATAATAATGTGCGTTTCAGGATTTGGCCCCCCAATGTCTAATATATGGTATTTTTTACCATTACTACTTAGTAAGCACCAGTCACAAAGTTTCGCTTAACTTTATGACCTATCCAAAATTACTTCATTCATTGGTATACGAATCTTAAAAACCTGCCATTGTTGGGGACGTTTTCAGTTATTCATTGTAAGCTACATACATGAATGCCTTAATTTTTAGAGAACCCGGATGTAGCTACACATACACTAGCAATCCTTACACATGATCATTCCCTTCCCTCTGCCCAAGCGATCGCAAATATACCGCACCACTGTTTCGTGGTCTGTCTTCCTTTTAAAGCCACCACATGAACTTTTCACATTCGACATGCAGGTAAATTCGAAGCAATTTTTTGGTACTGCAAGCACTTTACTATCTATCTATCTATCTATCTATCTATCTATCTATCTATCTATCTATCTATCTATCTATCTATCTATCTATCTATCTCTGTCTGTCTGTCTGTCTATCTATCTATCTATCTATCTATCTATCTATCTATCTATCTATCTATCTATCTATCTATCTATCTATCTATCTATCTATCTATCTGCCTCCGTCTGGTTGCTCTCATGATCATCCTTTTAAACTTGAGGTACACAAAAATTAGTACCGGAGGGTAAGATGGTTTGACGAACATGACTCGCTGTTAAGGACATGAATAATATTACAATCTTGTCGCGTACTTCGTCAAATACTTTCCAAAAACAGCGGCACATACTCGGGGGCGGTTAAGTGCCACAGGTATTTGTCTCTTTAGATCTACACAGAAAAGCCGAGAACGTACACGGGTAATGTGAACGGTTGAACGTTAAGATAAAAAAAATTCCGCCATATCCACGAAGTGAATGATGATGAGTGGGCGAAGCTCCGGAGGTAAACCTGGTAAACCATGAATCCTCTGTACATTTTGCCCACTCGATTTTATTACATCGCTCCCCCTAGCGTACCTCGCCGCACTAAATCGAACGATTGCCTTCAACCAATGACACGCGCCATATGTGACATCATTCCTATTTTATAAGATCTTGCGTCTTTCATCAACTACAAGTACCGCTTTCTAGTTTATAACATCTTGCATCTTTTCATCATCAGCTACAAGTACCACCATCTAGTAAACACTACAAGAACTAAATGAGAGGTGGCTACATACAGGAGACGGTACCGCCATCTAGTGAACACTGCAAGAACTAAACTAGAGGGGGCTACATACAGGGGACGATACCGCCATCTAGTGAACACTGCAAGAGCTAAACTAGAGGTGGCTACATACAGGGGACGCACAGCCCACGCCCTAAGGAGCTTCGCCCCGAAAACTGCCAAATCATGGTTGATTGATCGAATGCAAAGTGTAAATGTGATTGTGCCAGCAGGCATCAAACCCTATCATTTTACGTGGCAATGAAGTTTACGTGGCAATGGCGGCGTGAGAGTCTGTGAAGACATTGGTGTGTAAGGGGTCGACCATCGTAAAGCCGTCACAGAGCCACGCTAGTCAGTCGGTCGGTCGGTTGGTCGGTCGGTCGGTCAAGAACTTTATTGAATGGCCCTGAAGAGTTTAAGCCACCAGGGTATCCACGAGGGACATTCTAGCAGCCACTACTGTAGGCGACGCCTGAGTCGGGGCGGGAACGTGGTGGCGTTCCGCCATTTCTTGGGCCCTCGGTACTGCCTTTTGTTGGTTTCTGAGACTGGGGCTTCTGCGTGCCTCCTCCCAGTTGGACTCACTGGTGAGAGATCCTTGAGGTAACGCGGGACATTGCCAATACACTTCTGAGCAGTCATGGCATTGTGAATCTATGTCTGAGTTGTAACGGCTGAGTCGGCCTCGTGATGGGTATGAACGTGTTTGTAGCATGCGAAAAGCTACCTCTTGCACGCGTTCGAGCTATGCATGTGGTAAAGGGTATTGGCTTCTATCGTTTCGGTAGTAGGAGGTAGTTTCGTGAAAGGTGAGTAAAGGATCATTAAACTGTGCGCCTGGCCCTAGCTCTTTGGTGGGTGAATGATCGTCGCGGCGGTCAGTTTTCGCGCTCGATCGTGAGCCATTTTGTTGAGGTCGGGTTGCTGTGGTGAACCTCTTTGCCCATGTGGCAAGGAAACCCTGAGAGGTAGTGAAAGCCCCATGCATTTGCGTGTTTGTAGTATGTGGGTTGCTTCTCGAGTGATGTTGCCGCTTTCGTAAGCCCGAATGGCGGCGCGAGAGTCTGTGAAGACATTGGTGTGTAAGGAGTCGACCATCGCTAAAGCTATAGCAACCTGCTCGGCTATGGCTCTCGTTGCTAGCCCAACCGAGGCAGCTGAGCCTAGGGCTTCGTCGCCATCAACTACCGCTAGTGCGAAGGTGGAGGAGCCATCGTATTGCGCCGCATCGACGAAGGCGGTAGAGTGTCGATTCGCAGCGGTACGGTTGAGGATCGCGGGAGCGCTGGCCAGGCGTCTGTCTTTGTTGTGTTGCGTGTGAATATTTCGCGGGAATGGATTTATCATGTAGGTAGCGCGGAGAGCTCTGGGGAGGGTTACTGCCCGTTCAAGGAAGGGATGTGGGGACATGCGATCCTCGCTTAGAAGTTGGCGGCCTGCCTTGGAGGAGGAGAGGCAGATCACTTAGGCCGTGGTCTGGGTTACTGCAAGTTCAAGGTAGCGATGTGGGGACATGCGAGCCTCACTTAGAAGTTGGTGGCCTGCCTTGGAGGAGGAGAGGCAGATCACTTAGGCCGTGGTCTGGGTTACTGCAAGTTCAAGGTAGCGATGTGGGGACATGCGAGCCTCACTTAGAAGTTGGTGGCCTGCCTTGGAGGAGGAGAGGCAGATCACTTAGGCCGTGGTCTGGGTTACTGCAAGTTCAAGGTAGCGATGTGGGGACATGCGAGCCTCACTTAGAAGTTGGTGGCCTGCCTTGGAGGAGGAGAGGCAGATCACTTAGGCCGTGGTCTGGGTTACTGCAAGTTCAAGGTAGCGATGTGGGGACATGCGAGCCTCACTTAGAAGTTGGTGGCCTGCCTTGGAGAAAGAAAGGTGGGTCACTTGGGCCGTGGTCTGGGTTACTGCAAGTTCAAGGTAGTGATGTGGGGACATGCGAGCCTCGCTTAGAAGTTGGCGGCCTGCTTGGAGGAGGAGATGTGGATCACTTGGGCCCTTCAACCCTTCATCGATGTTGTTGTGCATGCCTAGCTGATCGAGACGGGAAGTACTCGTGTTTTGAGGTAAACCAAGGACTTTTTATTGCTTTTTGCGCATGAACGTGTTTAGTTTTATTTTTTCCACCTTGGTCCAGTTGTGGGCAGAGGTGACATAATTGATGTGGCTCATCAGGAACGCGTGGTATATGCGCAGAAGGTTGGCCTCTCCATAGCCTCGTCTGCGACCCGAGACTCACTGAATCAGTCGGAGCATGTCTGCCATTTTTGCTGTGATGTGTGTTATTGTTCGTGCATTGCAGCCAGTGGCCTCGATTAGGGGGCCGAGAATGCGTATGGAGTTCACACGGGATATTCGTTGCCCGTCTTTGGCGCGTTGCGCTATAGGTAGTTCATATAAGGGCGTTAAATTACCAATGCCTTGGCGAGATGACCGGTATAGTAGGAACTCTGATTTCGTGTGCGACAGTTGCAGTCCAGTGTTTTTGAGGTAGGCTTCTGTGGTATCAAGAGCGGTTTGAAGGGCCTGCTCTAACACTGCCAAGGAGCCTCCTGGGCACCAGATGGTGATGTCATCTGCGTATATAGCATGGTTTATGCTAGAGATATCGCGGAGTTTGTCAGACAGCCCCTTCATTACTACATTAAAAAGGAGTGGAGAAATGACTTCACCTTGTGGTGTCCCGTTGTAACCTAATGTATAAGTGTCAGATGTAAGTTGCGATATTCGAATCTTGGCCTTTCGGTCTTGTAGGAAAGAATGAATGTATGCCTGGAATCTTTTGCCGAGACTGAGGCTGGCAATGGATTCCAGTATAAAGCGGTGGGAGACGCTGTCGAATGCTTTAGTGAGCTCTAGGTCGAGGATGCCATGGACATCTCTCGTTTTTGAGTCGATGATCTGTTTCTTTAGTAATAGCATGCCATCTTGTGTTGATAAGTGCGGACAGAGCCATACCATGTTCAATGAAAAGAGTTCGTGATCCTCTGTGTAACGCAATACTTGATTTATTTATTTATTTATTTTATATATTTACAAAATACTGCAGACCCATTTAAGGGCCCCAGCAGGAGGGGCAAAGATCATAACATTGCACACAGGTGTAAACAGCAAGAACAAAAAAAATACATCATATACAAAAGATACAAAAACACAGGTCATTGTTAAATACGCTCAAGTGCCTCTACAGAGCTGGTTAACGATTGAGGTAGGCAGTTCCAGTCGTTTGTGGTTCGAGGAAAGAACGAGTATTTGAAAATGTTTGTTCTGGCGAAATACGGTGTTAATGAATGAGTTTGTTGATGCCGGGTTTGTCTTGTCGTAAGCGGTTTCAGATACATATCACGGTTTACTGACAGCTTGTTGTTATTTAAAAGAAGAAGAAATTTCAGCCTGTGAATTTTACGACCTTTTTCAAGTGTGGGTATACTGTTTTCTTTCATAAGGTTTGTGGGGGAATCAGTTCTTCGGTACTTGGAGTAAATAAAACGTACCGCTTTGCGTTGGATTAGTTCGAGAGCCTCAATGTTTCTTTTTGTGTATGGGTCCCAGACGATTGAGGCATATTCCAATGAGGGGCGTATAACAGTCAAATAAGTTAGTTTTTTTACAGTAGAAGGAGCATGCTTTAGTTTGTGTCTTAAAAGACCAAGTTTACGGAAATACGATGCTCAAATATTAGAGATGTGCTTATTCCAGCTGAGGTCGTTTGTTAGAGTGACACCAAGGTACTTATACTCAACAACCTCAGCTAGTGTCTGGGTACCGGATTGATATGTAAATGGTAAAATATTTTTTTTGTTGGTTACTCGCGTGAAGACGGTTTTGTCTGTGTTTAACCTCATCTCCCATTGCTCGCACCATGCAAAGATATTATGAAGGTTAGTGTTTAGCAAGACCTGGTCTTCATAGGAAGTTATTTCATTAAACAGCACACAATCATCAGCAAACAGTCTGATCTGAATTGGCGAAAAAACAGTATCAACACTGTAATTATTATAAATTAAAAATAATAAAGGCCCAAGTACACTCCCTTGGGGAACCACAGAAGTTACAGGGAGCGGGTCAGAGCAATTACCGGCAATGCTTACAAGCTGAACGCGGTCAGACAAATAGAAAGAAATCCAGGAAATTATAAATTCTGGAAGGCCAATCGATTCCAGTTTTTGAATAAGCTTATCATGAGGAACAAGATCGAATGCCTTCGTGAAATCCAAGAAGATGACTTCAACTTGACCTGCCTTATCTAAAATTTGTGAAAAACTGTGCACAACAGAAATTAACTGAGTTTCTGTGGAAAACCGTTTCCTGAAAGCATGCTGAACATCCGAAAGTATGTTGTTATCATTAGGAAACGTTATAATAAGTTTAGCTATGATATGTTCAAGCACTTTGCAAGACGAAGACGTTATAGAAATTGGACGATAGTTTGGCACCAAATCTTTATCACCCTTTTTGTGCACTGGAGCAATGCGTCCCACTTTCCAGTCACGAGGCAAGCGGCCGGAACGGATGGAAGCGCGGAAAATGATTATAAGGAATTCCGATAGCATTTCGGCATATCGTCGTAAAAAAGTGTTGAGAAATCGGTCAGGACCGGTTGAAGTTTTAGTTTTCAAATTCAGGAGCAACGAAACAATACCGGGTAAAGATAAAATATCTGGAAATTTAGGATGGCATGTTCAGCTGCTTTTCCTATTAATGAGGTTAGGGAGATAGAGCGTAGATTGTCGAAGTTTAGTGGTTTACCTGCCTTTGAGAAAAGAATTACCGTGGCCGTGCGCCATTGTTCAGGTACCTGGCTGGTTTCCCCCATGTGGTTAATGTCTTTTGTGAGTGTGATGGCTTGGTCGTCAAAATTCCGCAAAAAGTGGTTGGTTACCTTGTCAGGACCAGGGGCTGATCGACTGTTCAGGTTGTGCAATGCTTCCCGAACTTCATACTCCGTGAAGGGGTTGTCGAGTTCGGGTATTGTTTCGCATTCTATTTGTGGGTAGTCGGTGAGTTGCGCAGTCTTTAGGGGGAGGTGTCGTTTGGCAATTCTTCACGAAAGGATGATGCCGTTCCTTCGGTTTTTTTTTTTGCGAGTGTATTTATAAAAGATGGTCTATGGCATGGCTTCGGTTGTATTAGATATGTTTTCACATAGACCCTAATGCTCGTATAACATCAGCTGTGCTTGCAGTATTGGCTATTCGATTTTATATACATTACATATGTACTCCTATGATAAAGCCGTCATGTCGGGTTAGCGTAAATTGCAGTTAGGTGCTATCCGCTGAAGTTGATTTGTGTAGCAGTGTGTAGAGTTACCATAGTCGCACGCACCTGCGAAAACACCAGCGCTTCATGTCAGCATACTGCTTCTGGTGGTTCTATTTTCCGTGTTGCTTTTGGTGTCATTAAGCAACTGTAAACAACTGCTGATGCAAAACATGTACGGCTCTTTAAGGTATGTTTTTGCGTGCATTTGTACATATGTTTAGCGCCACTTCATAACGTCTCGCGCAATAAAAAATTAAACACATTCATCTTATATTCGCACACTCCGCAATTAAATTGATGGCCAAGGTACGTAGGATCTGCCAAATAATTACAGTTAAAGTTTAAGCCACCGCTAAACGTAATAAAAAAAGAACGTCATCTGAAACAAGACCACAAAGCCGACTACTACAAACATTGATCAGCGCATCCTTAAAAAGCAAGCTATGGCATGTATCAGATAACCTTGTGATATTACCAACAGCAGTATTATTTTTCACTCTCACCGTGCTTCACCAAATGGATCAACTGTTACGTGTGGTATCGCTACACCCAATCCATGTCTTAATGCATCAGAACATTTTTGAACATTTTTAGTGTTATTGAATATTGTTAGCTGCACTATAATTTTGATCCATACTATTGTACCTCTTCATTAAAGAAATCTAATGATTATTTTACTCTGATATCATACCAAGGTGAAAGTGCTTACAAATTTTGCACTTCTATTGCGAAAGTGTGCTTCAATTCGGCACGAATGTTCCATGCCTTATCTACAGGGATGCTACTGAACTCTTCAGCTCTGATTTTCATTCGCTTGCCTCACTACTTTTTTTGTTTTTTTTCTTGGTGGCATGTAATGTAACAGTCTTCTACACACGTCGGAATAATGAATCATTACAATATAAAAACGCCGCACCTGTGCGGAAGGCGTGGCACAGTCACCGCGAAAGCTAGAACAGCGGCATTTCAGAGCCTTTTCTATACTCTCATTGGTAAACGGTTGCAAGCCCACTTGCTTGATGCTCACTACGGCATTATTAATAAAAATGTTTGTGTAGTAGACTGGCATTCACTATGCTATTTTTCGTCATTCTTCTGAGAAGCGTAGTATTCGCTAAACACTTGCAAGGAAATATGTGCCAATTGTTCATGCAGTGGCTTGTGACTGTGTGGAATTGTGCCTGAAGCGAGTATGCGCCACAGTTAAAAGGTGAACAACAACGAGCTTTTGTAATGGGTAGGAGCATTGGACGACCCACTCGTAGCGCTATTCACATTGTGCGACGACTGGTGGTTCTTTCGATGTTTTAAAACGCTTCATAAGTCGTATTAACGCGATTGCTTTCCTGACATCAAGCCTGTCTAAGGCAAGATTGCCAACAAGTCCCAAGCACCGGCGTAGCTGAGTGGTAGAATACTGGGCTCGCTCTCAGCGTACCCGGGTTGAAGCTCCACTGTGTTATTGGTAATAAGGTTGTTTTCTAATTTCGGGAGTCGTGTTAATGGACACCGGCGAGGGCGGCGGACAACTACGGCAGCGCGTGACCCGAGTTTTGATCTAATAACTGCTTTCGATATTTTATTATTATTAATATTATTATTATTATTATTATTATTATTATTATTATTAATATTATTATTTCAATTGTTTGAATCGGATCGCTTCTGTGAGGTCGACTGTCCCCAGTGAAGTACATTCAGCAACGGATGTAACTTATAGGGGGATCGTGCTGGGACGTACCTTGATTCACACATTAGTATAGCAAACACGCTATAGATTCGCGAATTAGTTTTCCCACCAACCTATGAACATGGTAGCCAGCTGTCTTTCGTACAGTGAGTGTTGTCTTACTGAACACACGGTCACGAAACACGGGTCAGTATTTACCTGTTCAACTGCGGCATTGTTCAGCGTGACAACTACGCGACACTCTCGATCTTTCACACCATCACCCTTGCATTGCGTTACCAGTATTCATGCGTCCAGTGTTCTATGGCTGATTCGAATGCTCCCAAAAGGCCATATCAATCAGCCACGCCCGTTATTAAGCCAGTTTGACGGAAACTGTATTTGCGCTCACTTCGACCTGACTGGTCAGCTTGTAGGAAACTTGGAAGTAATCAATCATTCATTCTGGAACTAACTTAATAACGTACTTATCGTGTTTTAGGCGAATAAGTCAAATATACAAAGAACATAAAAATGAATCTGCCAGAAGCTGAGTGATCGATCAAGTAGCAGCCTTCTGCGTCCGTGCAGCCTTCTCACGTATCGACCTCTGAAAGCTGCGTCGTCTTTGAACAATGTGTATGTACACGATCAAAGTTCGTGCTTACTCGATAAATTTTACTTTGCTTTTCTTGTTCTTCGAGTGCTTGACGGTAGGGTCTAACGTTTTTCCCAAAATCTATTTCCAGGTGCTGGTGAATACGCGAACGTTATAGAGGACATGTTTGCTGACTTGTCTGTTATTACATATCCGGAGTTTCAGCCACTCTTAAAGATACAGTTTCGTTAGGAAGTTTTAACTGTTCGTTTTTTGCCTAAGCTGTTTCCTGCAGGTCATCGCTCTCTATTACGCTGAAAATAAAAGAAACACACCACTGCCTTTATTTCCATGGTGGCAGCCTTGTTCCTCTAGGATATGATGGATCACCGCTATGACGAGTAGGCGTCTGTATTATTTGTATGCAAACTTTCATGAATCCTTTGATTCCCAATTCCGGCTTAACGTAAAAGAAAGAACACTAAAGTACTTTGTGTAAATCAATCAATCTTATTGTCAGATCCACTCTTCTATTTTTACATTTAAGATGTACGAAAAAAAAACCGAATGCCTCAAACCAACACAAACAGACGAAAAATATGTCAGGGCTAAAAAATAACACGTGTGCAGTTTCGCTCGTGCAAAGTTCTCAGTAGTTAGTTTTCAAGCTTCCCATAAGTTCGAACAGTCGCATAAAGAGGAACCTATTTGCATGCGATCATTTAGGTCTATAATCTGCGAGTATTACATGACAGCTGAGAACCAGATACTGTATATAATATTAGCGAGGAACAAATAGTACTTTCGCACTAATATGATTATGATAGCACGCTAAGGATGCCTTCAAATGTACCATTCGCAAGTTCAGTCACGTTTAAAGACAAATTGGCACTCAAGCATGTGTTGGTAACACCGACGAAGAGAAGAGTATAGAAAAAAGAAAGAAAGAAGCATGTTCCCATTGACCTATGAATCGGAGGTATTCGGCAGTAGCTGATGAGAAAAAAAAAGGTTAGATTCCCGCAAATTTTCATTTCTTTTCATTTTCATTTCTTTTATGTATAAACAGCAACCCGCCATCATTCGTGCATCTGTGCGTCTACGTGAAAATTAGTACAACAAGATAATTTTGTTTCACTTCGCGTCGACAATGTGCAGAGTTTTTCGCATCTATTCTTTTTGTAAATTGTTGGTGGCAATATACAGTTTTTGCAGTTAATACAACCTTTCATTTGAGGGCGGGGGTGGGAGGGGGATAATTAGCAGTGACATAAAATAAGAGCTTGCAGGTATTCTACCTTTTTTAGAAGTTTGCTGAAAAAAAAGAAAGACAGCAACGGCATCATCTGAGAGCTGAGAGCTACTACAGAATAATGAATAAAAAAATAAGCTCTTAAGAATGGCGCCGTCACATGAGATACTTCATTAAAACGTTGAGTACGGCTGCAGAACTTCTTTAAACGTGTTCACTGGAAACTATACAAAATTTCTTCTCTGACACCTTCTTTTGAGGGGGAGGGAGGGGTTGTAAAAAGAGCTCGTACAAATATGAAGCTGAGGATGACTCATTCGTGTATAAACTGAACCACCACCGTTGCATGCAAGGAGTCGCCTTCATTTCACGGATTCTTTCCTGCTGCAATTTTTTTTTGCTGCGAGTAGTTCACCTCATTTATGTTTATTAAGATTGTTTACTGTTCGCACTAATGCACTAAAAAGACTAGCAATAGAATACCTAGAATATTTTGAGTGCTTTCTTCTTCACCAATACTTTGCCACGCTGTATGGAAGTACTATGACACACTGTAGGAAACCAAAACAAGACGTCCTTTCACTTTTTGGGGGCAAATTCTCACTCTCAGTGTATATTCGTTTGTTGCTAGAGGCACGTTAACTCTTTGAGAGTTAATTTCACTCTCCTAGGAAAATTATTGGACCCACAGAGAGTTCACAAGTCTCTTTAAACATAATGATATACGTGGAAAGTCAGAACATGCCAAAACGAGTCGTCGCACCCGTCTTTTTTCTTTCTTATTTAGTGTACTTATGAGAGCCTGATTTCTTTAGGACCATTGTTTTGGTGATGATTTATTTTGAACAAACGAATAATGTGCTGTACTTATGTCCTCAGAAGTGTGTGTTGAGTTCAGTCAACTATAGAAATGAGTTTATTTACTTATTTATAATTATTTCTGGGTTACTCAAGGGTCCCGGTCAAACAAGACATGAGGGGTAGGCATAATAATATATACGTATTGTAAACGTGTTACAATGTGATGCGTTCACACTCACCTGTAACGATAACTTTTCCGGCAGCGCTGCTGAGGTGGCTATGACCAGTGAGGCCGTCGTGCACCTGACACCGGTAGCTGTGAAATGCTTCAGAGGCGGCCACCTGATGCACAATCAGTTCACCTGTCGGCAGCATCACGTACTTGCTCTCAGAGCCTCCTGAGAAAAATAGCATTGGAGAGGCGCGTGATTAGAATTAATGATTATTTTTTTTCCGTGTAGGAAGTTCACTCGTTCGCTAGATTATCTGTTCCATACGATGCTCACTGTGTGGGTCTAATACAGGGCAGAACAAATTTCTACTAATCAGAACCCCTTTTTGTGAATACAATGTAAGAGCATTTTAACACTTTTCATGTAAACCGTGCAAGTGCTGGCATGCCAAAATTTAGGTTTTCTGATGAACGTTCAAGACATACGAAGAAAAAATTTAAATGTTGTGAATGCTGACGAAGAAAAAAATTAAAGCTTGTGAATGCTGACAGATTACTTGAAAGTTTTATAAGGCTACAGAATACTATTTGGAGGCAGTAGGGCATGGGCAATTATTAAATCGCATTCGCAACATAGCGTAAATAATAATTTTCATCGTTATGATTGAAACAAAATAGATTTGTGAAGGCGCAATGCTGCGAAGTCTTAGTGAAACTAACGCTGACAGGAATAGATGTGGCAACGCCTAATGAAAGTTGCGTTCAGCAATGTATGATCATACACGATCACAAACTGCTATAAGGGCTGCGATAGGTTTCATAAAAAAGTATAGGACTCCTGCGAAGCCACCGTACCATGTTGTTATTATATATACGCTTGAATTGTTTCTGACCGCAATGTCACTTTTGATCGCTTTTTTTCTTCTTTCTGCCCCTTTGCCTTACGCAGAGTATCAGGATAAAGCGGACTATCGCCGTCCGGCCAACCTCTCTGCTTTCTAATAAATCACCTCTCTTTGTATGCTTTAATATAAAAAAGGTATAGCTTGATTTTTAATGCCAACTTAATTAGCTAGTTTAATGTGTGAAACCTTACGAGAACCGGAAAAATGAATAAATCAAACGGGCCACTCATTGTCGTATTCCGGTAGTACACGCTATAGTCTGCATGATTGCGCGCTTGGAAGCGAAGTTCGCTGATTGAAGTGCGCTAGCTCAGCTTTTCTGACGGCCGTATTTTTTCCACGAAGCAGATGGCTAGCGAATCAAGGAGCAGGCGAACAGCTGCTACAGACTCTCCCATTTGTTTTAGTGTTCGCACTACACGAGCTAATCAGATACCTTGTGAGAATTTAGGTTAAAAAAACAAATATTACATTCCCTACAGCAAGCGTAAATAATGAAGCTCCCTTCTACTTTATGTTCAAAAATACTCGCGTACACGGTATTTCTTCCACTCGTAGCTTCAAGGATTATTTATAAAAAAAAAGAAAACACCATTCTTTTCCAGTCTAGCTAAAAGCTCGTGCAGAACATGGCCATAACAGCAGTCGCTCAATGGCTGCAACACATCAAAATTCAACGTAGCGTGACTCCAGTAAAAAAAAAATAATAAAGCTTAATGCTATCGCAAAGCTTTTTTTGGCGCCCTACATCTGCTTTTTTTCTAATATGCGAGTCATCGCCACGCAATGCGGTTAAATTTCATGGGTTGCGTAACAATATATATCTCACTAATCATACCGCGTGCAACTTGCAACTCTTCCAATTTCCGTAAACCACGTGTGTCTGGATTCGTAACATTATCTCGACACTATACTCTCGCTTACTGCCTGCATTCTACTTTCAATCCCTCCGATGGCCTTCTCTTATTTCGAATGTAGAGATGAAAGTTTTGAATTCTGTAGATGAGTGTAGGGATATGGGAAGCTGTAAAAGCGATTGCCAGAGCTGCACGAAACGACCGTATCGCCAGTACGTTGAAGTGAATGTCTTTCTCTTCGAAAGCCTTCGGCTGCAGTGTCACGCTTGCAAAGACAAATAATAAGTGTGTAATGCCCTGTGTACACAGCGAGTTGTTCACATAGAGAAGTGATGTAGTTGTTCTGGATCGGAGGGCTGCCGGCAATCTCGTCGACGGACCGCATCCGTTCCTCTGTGGTTCTCCGCTGTTGCGTAGTCCACTTAGACTGATTACTTGGCTGCGCCTCTTGAACGCCTTTATTTGTGAATTGGTGTACTTTTTGTTCGTTTAGGATCGTGTCTGTGAAAATAGGCTGCCGTGGAATGTTTCTCTAAGAATTTCCATATTATTATTGATCCTATTAACCGTACTATTTCTGTTGCTAAGACTCCAGAATCCCGCAGTATGCCTCTATTTTGCCGTTTTTGTTTTGTGCACCAAAAACATGGGACCGGAAATTGGCGTTTTGTTACATTTACCATGATTTCGCTTTAAGTATGTAAATACTGTAGGCAGATTGATGTACTTGGTATAAAAATACTTCCACTCTACCTAATCCCAAAGAATTGCCATGCATGGGTACGTAAGATTGTTGTGGTGTTTCTCAGACTATAGCGTATAAAGCAAAAACAGTGTCGTGGCACCCCGTCGCGCACTGCGGGGCCGTGAACATCGGTCACTCTAACCATTGACCTATCACCATAGTGCTGACGGCTACGTCTAGTGTTCTGCGCAAAACTTGCACGCTGTTTACTGCTCATGCGAGCTTCTTGCACCACGTAAGCTCATCAATCTTCCTCGGGCAATGAGCCTTGATGCGATAATTTTTTTTTCTTCGTTGTTAGAGGTCGCTCATGGATATAGCTGTCGTTTTCTATTCTACATACGTATGACAGGGAGTAGGGGGGAGGAAATTGCTTGCTTGTTCAACAGAAGTCAAGTTTACCAAACTGAAAGTGGCTCGCCGTTGGAGAACATAGCCAATGAAATATGAAGCTTCGTCGTCTGGAGCTTTCGTCACGACAGTTTCATTGTGCATTTCCTAAGTGGCCTATGGCTAAACTTTAACTGCCTCGACTAGCTCCTGAACCTTATTTGTCGTTTCAACGTATTAACAATTTTATTGTGTGATGTCTTCATTTATAGGACTAAGAAAGCGAGAGCATCTACCGTAGAGGCATTTCGGGGGTGCTCACAGCTGTGTTATATACATAATTACAATGAAATGAGCCAGTGAACGAGCCCCCACAGAAAAAGCTCCTTCATACAGGTCCCGCCCCGCCGCGGTGGTCTAGTGGCTAAGGTCGCGGGGTTGAATCCCAGCTGTGGCGGCTATATTTCCGACGGAGGTGGAAATCTTGTAGGCCCGTGTGATCAGATTTGGGTGCACGTTAAAGAACCCCACGCGGCCGAAATTGCCGGAGCCCTTCACTACGGCGTCTCTCATAATCATATGGTGGTTTTGGGACGTTAAATCCCGTATAGCAATCAATCATCATACGGGTCCCTATATCTGCTTCACGTGAAGCAGCTATACTGAAAGCTTTCACTCTCGTTCTGTCAGTTCCTGTTGCCGGCACGTAGCTTTTGGTATTGTATCTGTCTGTGGCCCATAATTAGCAGACCGAACACCTACTCACACAGTGCCAAATGTACTTTCTCGCCAATGGTTACTTTTTTCTGCTATCCTATTGGCTTCATGTTTTTGCAACATTTTGAAATAGTGCCTCCTCCAACATAGAGTGGACTTGCATTAGCTATGTGTAAAGTGCAGGAAGAGGAGAAATTAATGTTTATTTTGCTAAATGGTATCGTGGTACGTGTTCGGTTTCCTCTCTATAGGTGCGAGGTTTCCTAATTACGGGACCCTCGTGGCATTCACTGCCTCTATGGGCATGGCGACAAAGAGGCAGCGGGCTTCCATATCTACTTCGCTAAAGTGATCCACATTTTCCTGAAATTGACAGCTGAATTCCGAAGTCGCAATCAAAAAATAAATGTGTCGTTTTCAATTTTCTGGCCGACTCAGTAATCGCAGCATAGCAAAAGATTAGGGTTTCTGTGGAGCGACATTTTCTAAATTGAACTTAAACTTAAGGTAACAAAAGTGGGTGTTCGATGTACACTGGCACAATTTTGACGGCCTGTATTGTTTAGCTTGTATTTCATGTCTCACCTGTTACGTCTTAGCAACATATATTTTGTTTTTATGAACGTGTTCCTTTTTTGCAGTAGCCTGCATTATTTCCACAGTTATCCTTGTTTTTTGTGTTTGGTTTCTTTATGTTGTGTTAGCTTTCACTTCTCTGGGATACGGTGTGTTTTAGTGACTTTTTTTTTTCAACAGCTTTATGAGATCCCTGTAACAGGGCATTTAGGGGACGGTGACAAACCCTTGGATAGATTAGAAGGCATAAGAACATTTAAAATTAGTATGCGGCCTCAAGTATTTATTTCAATAAATCACGTTCTACTGCACCTTTCTCGCACATATGCGCATAAACAAGTGCGTACTTCTATTACAGCCATGTTTTTTCAGTTAACAAACGTCACAACATGTATTTTTGCTCGGTCATTTCAAACACGCAAATTTCTTCAGTGTGCATTGAACTCTTACTGAGTTCATTATGCTTCCACGTAGGCGTGAGACGCTGTTTGGAAGTTTTTTTTCTTACATTTAAACACTTATTATACGCCCTAAATATGCTTATAGATGCGTAGCTATAGTCTTCTTTTTTTTCTTACTGTTAGTTGCATTCAAGATCTAGTGAATACCTTTCAGCGGACAGGCCAGACACGGTAAATATGAAGATCAACTAAAACGAGAAAAACAAATAGCACAAAAACGAAGCACCGATCAGCTTTTATAAGACGAGGCGTCAATCATGATGCCAGCGTCGTATCGAGCGCTTCACTCTTGGTCGATTCTCGATATTGATTTCTTTTTTTTTTCTCGGAACACTTTGTGTCTGCGAGTCCTCGCTAGGCATAAGACTGCGGACCATTTTCTCAGCTCGTTGGCCCCGGAACAAGCAAGCCGGCAGAGCGCGCGACACGCCTGCTGTAGCCATCGAGGTTAGCGCGAAGTTGATTGCCGGAAACCAGCAGCGCACCGCTGTTATACGAAGTAGAGACAAGCGTACGAGGACGAAGAAGGGAAACAAAACAGAACCGTCTCGCTCGCAACGATTAAGCGTTTCACGTTCGGAGCAGAAACACCTAATTACGGCGCTCGCTTCGAGACGCTCTTTTCGAGGTGAGATGGACCGAGAAGATCAATGATCACGGCAGGGGTGCCTTTGAACAAAAATCGGAAGCCAGTCTTCCAGAAGCTTCTCTCTCCGAAACGCTGCCCAACAACCGTCCGCTGTCAATAACAATCTGCTGCTGCGTGGAGAGTGTTGTGCTCCCTCAATATCGCGTATTATTGTTTCAATAACGCTGTTCGGCTGCAGAGGAAGCCTGCATAACTTTCGGTATGTGAGTCTGTTCGACGTAGTGTTATTGGTCGGTAGATACATTAAGAATGCTGGCGCTCTGAAGACAACAGATGCACACTACAGGCAGTGTGCGTGAACTGACACAAAGAGCACACTACAGCAGCGTGAATATGTGCCAGTTATTTTCTTTCAGTATATAGTAGGAGACAAGCACTTGTCTATACAATAAAAAGTGCCAGTTGTCATTGTGATAGTTCGAGCAAAACTAGTGCAATATAAGTAGCATGAGTTGATTGCTTACGTACTTTACCGCACTTATTCACAAACTTTATCGCGCTAACCACGTTGTTTTTTTTTTGTGGGGGGGGGGGAGCGAGCTTTTTTATGCTTTTTGTTTACTATGTATGTAAGAAGTAGTTATTACGCTACCTTAACGAGCTTTTCGCATTTTTTTTTGTGGAGATGAGGGAATGCGCGCAACACTACATTTATTGTTCAAAGACAATCAAATTAAACTATCCAATGTGGGCAGGTGGGTAGCAAGAAATTTTTTCGAAGATGAGGGGAGGAGAGACCTCTTTGATTTCAGAGAGGCAACCCTTTAGATGGTCGTTTTTCGCTCTACATGTCATGGCGAAAGAAATTTCGGAGAGGGGGGCACACGGGCCCAATTTGCCACCTCCTGGCTACACCCCTGTATGTAGGTACTCAGATGTGGCCCGCACTAAATATTTTTGCCAGCACTGGGTCATGTTGGCTAAATTTTGGTAACTTCTCTGTAGTTAGAATAGGTATAATTCTGATAGAATGGGTATAATGGTGGTTAGGGATTACTCATATCGGCTTAAGTGCGCTTTATACTCGCTGTTCAGTATTTATATTCTCCGCCCACTATAGTTGAGTTCTACACAAATCATTTTCTCTTGCCTCTCTCACTCAGTCATTGAATCCTTGTTCACGCCATCACACTTACCCTGTGGTCCCTGGGTGGCCACATTGGCTACTGTGAGGCCATCACTGCGTATCCATGACGTCACCGAAACGTAATCTCTCGCTGACGTCGGTAAGTGGCAACGTACGACGGCAGTGTTTCCTCGGATGGCGTAGACATCTGGTACAGAGACTACGAGGCTCTCCGGTACTACTGCAGAAGAAAATGCATATATACACTGGATGAGAAAGGCGAATGACCAACCTGAAATGTTTTATTAAAAGACAGAGGGCCGTTAAAGGGGAAAATATTGCGAGCACCAGCGAGTTGAAATTTTCGAGCGATTGCTCTCCGAAACCACTCCTGCGAATGATGAATTACATTAGCCATTCCTAAAGAAATGTTTACACATGCACCGCCATTATTGGTAATGAAAGAAATGTTTACTTTAAGTGGAGTAGTGAAAAAATTCGGGTGTGGATACCCAAGAAGGAAAGGAAAACACGTTATATACTCTCCCCGTGATACAGGGGAAATTAGCAGTACAATTACAACGCTGCCAGTTTAGTGACTATATTCAAAATTTGTGAAATCGGCGCTACTTATCGATTTATATGTGAAAAAGGAATGTATTCTACTTTTTGATGCGGCACTTACGAAAGTAAAGCGCAAGAATAACGGGGACGCCATCGATGCACTTCCTGCAGTAAGACTGGCGTTTAATCAAGACACATATATGTGCCTTCATTAAGGAAGTATAGAGGTTGGGATGGTAGTTTAATGACGAAACACGTTTTCTTACTTCACTGTCAATGTCCTGCATCGGTAATGACCGGGGAAAGCATCATATAGGAGCGCATTAAGGAAAACAGCGAGCTTTTCTCAATAAGACTCATTTTACAGACACCCACCATGTCGTTTACCGGAAGTAGAGGAATGTCTGTTTTATGAAAGTGACAAAACACCCTATAGAAACACAGAAAAGAAGTAGCGCGAGAGTATATTTTCAGCTGGGTGGCTTTCTTAAAGTTATCACGTAGACAAAATTTCCAGCTTCAACTAAGTTTAGAAAGCCACGTGTGCCATCGATTGTCGCAGCTCGTTTAGGAATTTTGTCGTTGCAATCAGTGGCTACACTTTCTACTAACTGTGGAAGTGACAAGACGCAAAGAACAAATAGCCGTCATTATAGCCGGCACGTTCTTTCGCGTTCTCTGCAGCAGACGGAACATTACTTGCACACCGAGTCTTCTGCAAGTGTTGAATATTAGAAAATAGACACTTTTTCTTAAGTGGTGATTGCGACGGTACGCTATCTTCTCTGGAATACGATGATCTACGTGATCTAGTTGCTTGTGGAAGGCGATGAAGACTTCGCATTATGCCGCTGCTTCTCCAAAGGCATTTCTAAGGCACGGTACTATAAAAGAGCGCGGAAGTAATACAGGAAGGGCGAGGAGAGGGGAAGGCTTTGAACGTCTATGTTAAGTCCGTCTAGTTTTTTTTTTTTGGCGCCTATACATAGAAGTTTGTTTTCTTATAGGTTACAATAAGTAAATAGAATATACTTGCGAAAATGTTTCCATTTACGAAGTGAGCACAATGTGTGACGATGCTCTTTTTTTAGGCTCCTTTTTTCCATTCGTTACAACTTATTGCCAGCCTGAGCATTCTGGTCATCCATATCTCTCATAGTTACATCACGCTTGCACTCTGAACTCAATATAATAACGCCCGCAACAGTCGTTTCTAAACTTATATAACATTTGTTATGAATTAGTTATCGTGAAGTTTCTCGCTTTCAAATGCAGTCATTGAAAGGTGCTCACATATACCGTATTTACTGGCATGTAACGCCAGCCTTTTTTTTTTCAGCGGATTGTCACTATTAGTGGAGCATCACTTTACAATCAAATGTCAAAATAGCATTTTTCATCTTCCTCGATGCAATTAATTGTCGATCCTCGCGATAAAATCATGGTCGCAGTGTATTCGACTAAACACGGTACTTTATACATGATAAACTGACTGTACGCACTACTTACTAGCGACACTTCAACTTCACTATCAGTAAGCATGCTCTAATTGACACAATACAAGCATTACTTGTGATTACACCAGATTGGTTCTGATAAAGCACTTACGGCCAATCTTTAGGGCCCTTCAGAACAAAGATTATATATGGTGTCTTAATTGTTTTGCAAAGATTCTCTGCATTCTTCATGAAAGGTGCACTTGCAACCTGTCGATTGATTTTACTGTCAGATCGAACTTATTGAGCATTCCCCCCTTCACTCAAGGAAAGTTCGTGAGAGCGCAAGTTGAAACGTGCTCATCGGTACACTCACGAAACAAATAAAAGTGGAGGCAGCCACTACAGAGCCTATAATGGGTGACCTGGATGACAAGACTCAAGTTTTCTCAATCTTTCCTTCTATAGACGGACCTGCCCACGCATAATAAACGCCATGAAACGTGCGAAGCAGATCTTTCAGTTCCGGCTCTCTCAATTGGTAATTTTCGTTGCAATTTAGAAAGAATGTTTTCCTGGTATTTTAGAAGCTTTACTAAAGTCATCTGTTCTTGAGGTGTGAAATAGCAGGTGTCTGCGACGGTGCGCTAATTAAATTTGCCACTTTTGTCTACAAGAGGAATCTGCAGACTGATTTTGTTTATTCATTCTGTCTTGGCTGATTAAAGGAGACAACAGCTTCCCCAGGTACCTCAAGAAGGAAGGCGGCCATCCCACCACCCTTTCCTCTTTTATAACCTAGCTTCTTTCTCTAGCACAGGATGGCCTTCCTTGCCACAACATCTATCAGACCAGCTTTTATCAGCCTCGACACAGACGCGTTCCTCCTCTCCCTTCGTGGTCTGCGTAACGGACCGGTGCCGCGACCAAATGGCTGCCATGGAGATTACGGAGCTCCCTCACACAACTAAGACAAGCCAAGCCTAGGAAAAGCACTCTAGCTTGACGAGTGTTTTTTTTTATTCGCAGGCGTGGGCCTTAGGCGAAAAGACGCTATCAACGAGCTAACGGGTTATAAATGCGGTGCTATGCATCCGGCGCTGACATTTGCATCCTTGCACAAGCATATATTTATGGTGTTAGACCTTTGAAGCTTATGCTGTTTTGCCTGCGTGCCTCTTTTGTACCCACAGAGATCTAGGCATTGTTCACGACTTCCTCAATGGGCAAGTTCTGCTGGAGTACTATACAAAAACTGTAGCTCTTCACGAGGCGCAGCATTCTTCTTGATCACATTTACGTGTTTCGCACTTCACATCAACCCTGGTCAGCATTACTAAGTATATTTCGCATCTTCTCAAACCAAGATAATATTAAAAAATTTTCAAAAAACCTTGTTTTGCTGTTAATTGATTCATCATTTAAAATTGTATTTGTTACGAGCACTTATGAACACTTAGCCCTTTGCTTATGGTCATTTAAAGTACGCCTGGTTTTTTGTGGGTGTTGCAATGCAACTATGTTAGCTTTATAGCATCTCCCCCTTCCCTTCTTTTTTTTTCTCACACGTATTTACTGTTTGTCCATCGTTCAGCGTATGGTCTCAACAAGTCCTTTTATTTCATTTCTTTTACCCTTATTGTGGTTTTGAAATGCCAATATTACAATATTCAAGATTTTCCCGTGCCTGAAACAGAATTCATGCCAATGTTCCTAATGATACCCGGTGCTGTGATTTGTTATATCATCTAAAGGTGTCTAAGCTTATCTATCGTTCACGATCACTTGAGTGTGCGCAAACGCTTTTTTTGGCAATGATTGTATGTTCGTAGTTCTTTTCTGTGTCGCTGGGGATTATGGCTATACATGAGGTGGTGCTTCAGAAATAATATTAGTAGCGAGTCTAGTGAGTGTCGTGTTTTTTCTAATCCTCTGTGTCCGTGTCAAATTTGCGTTACTACACCTAATGTTAAAATGGCTTCTTTATGTGGGACAAACGTCACAATGTCAATTACGTCACCTATCGAGGTGCGCTCACGTCAAGAACCTGCCATAGCATCTGGATAGAGGCTGTACTGTTCCAGGTACCATTCCAAGCGCGACAGCACCATCCTTTCCATAACCATCTCAATGCAGCTGATTAGAGCGATGAGTCAGTACGATAATAAATCTACAGGGAATTTGCCATCTTTAAGAAGTAAAACTGAGTGGATACATTACTATTTTTATAGAACCAGTGCCGTACTCCAAGACTCGTTGTACACATTTATTAACACGTGGCGCACCTTTTCCTCAAGGTTTCCGAGCGCTGATTATGTCACACCATCCTGTCCTGGAGATGAAGAGCGCCTGCAGCTTGACAGTGCCGCTTGTAATTTCCTCCATTGAGAACTCGAGGTCCATGCGAGAGTCCCGAGACAAAGGAGCAATGCGTTGCATACGTTCACATGTAGCCTGGGGGCCAGTCAGTTTTGCGCAGAATTCTTCCAGTGATGGTCATAACCCGAAATTGATCAGAAGCCCGAGCCATGTTCTGGACACTACGGTATCGCTAAAGTGATATTGCAAGGGAATGTGCAGCCCTGGAAATGACCTATTTACACAGTATTCTAGCGTGACACGGCGCTGCACAAGTGTTGAGCCTAAGCGGAAAAGGACGACTTTCCTCGTGGGCCACGAAGTTCATGTAAAGAAAAGATCACCGACATTGTACACGCTTTTTTGTTGATCACTCACTCACTCACTCACTCACTCCCTCCCATACGCCTCACCTCACTCGCAAACACACGCCAGAATTAAGTGTGAACACATGACCTCTCATTTAACCACGCAAACAGATCCCTATCAACAATGAAAACTTATACGTAATTTTTGCGTATGTCAGAGGTAATGTGGTTATCGAACGTTTATCCCAAATCTGTGATACTGAATTTTGCAAATCTTGGTAGGGACAAGTAAAGCGCCCTAATATATAATTCCCCATTTATTCATATGCGTTTTTTTTTATCTGGGAAGAGAAGACCATGCTGAAATTCATCTAAGCGAACAGATTGCGCTTGCACACATTCCCACGTTGAACTTTTCACGCAGTTAAAAACAACTGACAGAGAAAGTACTTTGCAGTGCATAGATTCAATCTATCTTTATTCATCACCTAGTAATTCTTGCTTCTTTATTATCTCATAGAGCCCACATCAACAGTATACACATTATAGTAGTCCCAGTTTTTTCATAGTAGGATAAGATGAAATACACTAAAAAACGGCGTACCATTGTTTCGCGTGTCGCCTGCAGAAGGACGTATACGCTACGTCAATGGATGTTTTGTCGTTAGGATTTCTTCTTTTGCTAACCACAAGAATACCACAAAACACAGCTGTCACCCCCACGTGTGCTTCGACAATTTTATTTTTTTTTGGGGGGGAGGGCACCTAACGGTCTTCTTGCTACGTTTGACAATCTGTCAGCTCGAACTGATGGTAGTACGCTCGTCATTTCTTGGAGGGCTTTCTTTTTATTTTCTTTCGTGTACACATGCCCATTCCATCAAAAATACGCCGTGTATTGCACAGAGTTGTGATTGCCTCGGCCGTTTCATCCCTTTCACTGGTGAACCGTTTTGGGAATCCCGTCTGAAACCCTCAGGCCTCCTTCCTTGTTCTTCGAGCGAGCAAAGACGCATCTGAAAATACAAGTGCATACACGCAAGGAAGACAGTATATGTCTTTGGCAGAGCTGTTCTGACTTTAGTACACTGCGCCTTCGGTTGTGCATAGCTACTTATGTTCAGCTAACCAGTTGTTCTAAACAATGCCATATTTTGATACCAACGGTATCTCTCGAATGATATTCGGGAAAGTTTCCGGTGCTAAGAGGTATGGTTGGAAAGTAGTGGTCGGAAAGTCATAATGGAGTATTACGTAAGCTTACATAGTACTCACATATTGAAGCAGGACAAATTGGGGCTCAATAATGCACTTATATTTCCACCGTCTTCAGAACGACTAACGCAGGCGTAATTTTTACTAGAACGTACACAGCCTAAATTATTTTTAAAGATCGGAGTTGTCGCGACATAACATTGTTATCTCGAATAATTGCACACTTGTACATGTGACTCATTACACTAAAAAATTGTTTTGGAATCCGGAAGTACAGCACGTGCGAATAGCACTCTGAAAATAAAAAAAAGAAAAGAACCAGGGAAACGTTTCTGACATCCTCTCAGACCATGGACTGTACTAGCGTCGTTTTGTTGTGGTAGTGGTAGTCGTTTAAATTGCCATATTAAGCTGGGACAGCATGAGAGAGTCACCCTAAAAAAATTGGCGTGAGAAGAGGAAAGAGAAAGAGTGTGTTCACAAGATTTTTGTCTACTTGTACATACTCATTGGAACACGCTCCCCAATTCTTACTTTGACCTATACCTTCGAATTCATTCTTATGCGCGTATGACCTAAGCTCTCAGTACTTGCAATGCGGTTGTGTGGTGTGACGCCATGTCTGTGGTTAGGTTTGTAAAGTCTTAGTAATTTAGGTTTGTTTTCATATTTTATTTTACCCTACTATTCTATTGCCTATCAGCGTCTTTGAAAAGGTGCTGTTTCGTTTTCTTTTGACGTTTCATCACATTTGAAAACTCAAGCTTTAGACCACTATATTTTTCTAGGAACAGAATGAATTCAAGCAACAAACAAAAACGCTTAAGGTTCTCAAGACGCCATGCTAGATAAATTTTTGCTTTCTACATGATGTTTTTATTGATACATTTCTTCACGCGTTCATCGCACATTCTCTGCCATTGGTATTTTATTTCTCGGTGCGATCATCTTAGGTCCTTCCTGAAAGAAAGTTTGCTAGTTCGTGCGAGAACACCCTCACAACACGAAACTTGCTGACAAGGTAAACCTTGTTTACACAGTATAAACGCACGTTATTGTTTCTTTTTGCCTCCAAACAGCGCCATCAGAAAGCGGCCCAGTAAGGTTTCAGTTATATAACGTTCGCTTCTTGTGCTTTATTAACATTTAGCGCATTGTTCACCGAGCAATAAACCAATCTCGAGCATTTCTGACGGTGTACTTCCCATATCTCCGATCATTTCGGTAGAAGCTATAGTTAAAAAAAAACAACAAAGGCTATTTGTTGCAGTGTTTTCCTTCGGAGCAAGAACGACTTGCTGTTGAACTTATTTTGTTGCTTCCTTCATGAAATGCATCGCACTTGCGACGTCCACTCATGCGAAGTAGAGACGAAGTCTCTCTCGCGCGATTGTATGTACCGCCTAGGAGCCAGCTCACTGGCTTCTGATTACTGATCTTAGTACGCCAAGCGACCTGTGACAAATGCTGACCCTACCATGGCAGCAAAAGATGCTCGAGGAGCCCTTCGTATTTTTTTTCGCTTATGTTCGTCATGTTTTTGTGCACAGAGGGCACTGGCCTAGAAACAAAGCGGACTGTCTTTTGTGCGAGAAAACGCTGATGCGTGCTGTACGTAAAAGGGCGGAGAATAACGGCAGCATTAGCGTGTCGGCTGAGCAGAAATCTTGATGAGAATCCAATGCTACTGTCTTTCAGTGTGACAAACATAGGCATGCCCTTCTGGTCTTGGGAGATTGGTCGTCGCGGCTACGAGGAATACACACATGCCGGTGGAGCCGTAATTAAGCCCGAAGCAGCTTCCACCGACCAGCTGATGAGCATGAAAGAGCGCTTTCCCCGCAGCGTTGTGTCTCCTTTTCATCTCTGCCTATCTCCATGACGTCCAGCAAGGTATTCATTTGGGTGCCCGACTATTGAGATATTGTGCTTATATTTAAGCTTCGTCAATCTCAATACAACGAGTGACATTCGAATTGTAGATCGCGGAAATGCGAACCGTGCCGTCATACTCAGACATCCCTATTTATACAACGTCCTGTCGGACGCTGCATTAAGCCGTCAATTTTGCGCAAAAATATGTGAAGGAAGATGCCGTACAGAGTGCTCCAGCGGACACCCTTACGGATATGTACATCACCTGCTTGTCGCGTGCCAGAAATTTGAGTCACAATGAGAAGTACTACGAGCAACTTTGCAGCTTTTAGATAGGAGGCCTTTCACTCTAAAAAAAGATACCTTAAGTTTATGGCCAGTGGCAGGTCTTCAAAAAAAGAGCACTCGTCACCTTCGAGACGTTTTTTGAAGAATCAAGTATTTCATCTAAGTACTAACCTACTGCATACGATGTCGCATTTTCTTTTGTGCTAAAAGCGATGTGTAATATTAGGATAGCGTGTTTGATATTATGCGTAATCATTTGTCTCAGCGTAAACTGACCTTGCGGGAGGGACTTGTGTGCACATGAACCTACTAGGCGTATCTGAACAGTCATGTGATGGGAAAGGACCTTGTGTGTTGAACGAGTGTACATATGAACCTATCAGCCGTATCTGAACTGCCATGCCATGTTGTCTTGGAATACGAAGCGCGGCGGCGTGCGCGTGCTTCTCGCAGGTGATAAGGTGCAGAACGCAAGGCGACGGGTAGGTGCCACTACAGTGTCGTCTTAGCAAAATGTTAGAAACACTTGCCTTTTCGAGCAAGCGTTGCATGGTCAGTGCAGCGTGATAAACGCTACGGTCCTTAGAACTACCTATGTATGCCTTTTCTAGTAAAGGACACAGATACAGAATATTTACGTGTTGTTATAGTGCCTCAGATATGCGCAATAATTGCTTTTCAATTGACAATCGCAAAAGTATGAACGCTGAATTTTTAAAAATGTTGATGGGCGCTGCGGATGAGCTCAGCCATTTGAGGTATCGGTAAGAGCGGACAAACAGACAAATGTACAGACAGACAGACAGACAGACAGACAGACAGACAGACAGACAGACAGACAGACAGACAGACAGACAGACAGACAGACAGACAGACAGACAGACATTTTTTTGTCGAAGGTCCCCAAGATTTTCAATATTTCTTGTCTTTGGCATTCTTCCATGCCCATTAAGTGTGCTTGGCTGAACAAAAAAAAAAGAACCTCTGAGTTGCTTCTGCGCCTTTCCAATGGGTGTAAGCTACTGTCTGGTACCAATAGTCTAACACTTGAGTAACAGAGTTATTGCTATTTTCTTGATTTTTCTTGAATCCAGAATGCGTGGGACTCACGGCTGTTCTGACAATAAAAGGGGATCGTCGACTCCCCTGCTTTTTATTGTAAGTGAATATGGGCCTCTCGTGAATATGATTGCGTTCCGGGAAGGACCTTCCAAACAAGCTATAGCGCATGACGAGGAGCAACTTTAGTAATAGGCAAATAAAGTAAAAAGTGCTCTTCGAAATAAGGAAATAAGTCGCCCACAAAAAGCTGTCGCAGTCCACATATAAACAAAGGCACATTGATTCTTGACATAGCTTTTCTTTAGACACAGACGTTAATGAAAGTTTTGTATATCACTTTTATTTCTTTTCGAGTATCTCAAATTGCTTAAATTGTACAACAGTGAGGGGAAGTTTTTGATATTTTTGGTTTCTTCATAGTAAGCAACGCGTTCTTTAGCCCGGCCACGTGTTCTCCACTTGGAACGCTATTGTTTCTGTTTCTTTTGATTCGCTAAAATTAGCACGTATTTTTATCTTCACACTGAATTTTATGAGCTAGCTCATCATTATCATCATCATTAGCCTGACTACGTCCACTGCAGGACAAAGGCCTCTCCCATGTTCCGCCAGTTAACCCGGTCCTGTGCTTGCTGCTGCCAATTTATAGCCGCAAACTTCTTAATCTCATCTGCCCACCTAACCATCTGTCTCCCCCTAACTCGCTTGCCTTCTCTGGGAATCCATTGAGTTACCCTTAATGACCAGCGGTTATCCTGTCTACGCGCTACATGTCCGGCCCATGTCCATGACCTCCCACATGCATATGAGCTCATATGTGTCTTTAAACTTCATGAGACTTTGCAGCTGTTGAGTTCTTCGGCCAAATGAGCCTCTGGGGGTGCATCTCAAATTACCTCCTCCCATTTTTATGCAATTTCATTCATGTGCCACTAACTACTGACACCATTTCCTCGAAATGCCAGTTCTATACCCTCTTGGCACTCGATGCATAAAGAGGGTGAGGGAGACGGTTATTTGGGCTCTGAAGACGTCATTTATTCTGCATACAATCATGCCTCCGTTATAGGCGAAGAAAACAACTGGTTTCATGATCGGGCAAATTGAAGACAGCTAAACAGAATACTTTGTTTAGAGTGCCTTTGTCTATGTAAGAAGTATTGTCCTCTTCTTGACAATCCATGTTTCATTTTTCTCTCCTTCTGTTCTTACCACTACTCGAGGACGCCCTCATTATAAGCGGCCTCGGTCAATAAAGGATTGAGGGCTGTGAGAAGTTTGCCACGTTTCCTCCTTCTTCTTTCCCACCATAGAAAAAACGGCTAATATATAGCTTTCCCTTTAAGATGTTGGGCCTAAAGAGGATTCACAGCAGATTATGTGACGGTGATATTTGAGCACCAATTTTTACTGCAGCAAAGCATGTATGTACCGACTCCTAAAGCTTCGTGACGCCAACTATAGAAAACGAACTCCTTCAAGACAACTTTATATGTACCTTCTAAGTTTAGTTTCAGTTTCAGTTTCAGTTTTATTGAGCATTTTCTTCACAGAGTTGCGAAAAAGAAAACGCAAGGATAAGAGCAAAAGGCTGCTATGTTAGCACCTTGACAAGGCTCGTACCCCTTTTCACTTGGCATTACAAAAATGCGCTCATTTCATTCATTTTTACTCCCCCAGCTTCCATCTTTGCCCACACTTATGGTGTGTAGCCAAGGACGCACACTACATACACGTTAAGCACGGCAGGTAAAGCATAAAATAGCTGTTAAAAGACACAGCTAGGTAGAACATTCATGTGTGGTATGCTGTGTTACAATATGTCCTTCTACCAACGCTAGCTGGCGTATGCAGTTTTCTTAGCAATTTTTTATATTGAACTATTTCTCATCTTATTGCAGAATATTTTGTGCAAAGAAAGGAAAGAAAAACAATCTAGGCAGGCAGAGCGCTCTTTTTGTCTACATTATTTTCTCCGGAGTTTGTCCCTTTTTTACGCAACATATCCAACAAAGACGTGCGCCCACTCGCCCAGCAAGAGCTTTTTCGATTAAAGCGATTCTATACTAGGCCATTAACTGAGAAGGTTGTCTTAGGTCTTAACTCCTTCTCGAACCATGTAACTATGGTCGCAGGACCGGCCGTGGCCTTTCTCAAGGTCTCTTGCTTGACTACGTGCCTTTAGCTATGTGGCAAACCTGATGAGAGTGTATGTACTCACTTCCTTAACTTAATGCCATCACCATGACTTTTTTTCTCCTTCTTTCTCTTTTTCCTGTGTAGCGTAGCACGCCAGCGCATACTTTCGGATAGGCCGACCTCTGTGTATTTCTATTCTAATAAATCTCACACTCTCTTACACTTCGCAATGGAAGATATTTGAACGTTCGGCGATATCACTCTCGAACTATCCCGTCATATGAACGGATCCTTATTGCCACTCACCACCGCGTATGTGCACCAAGCGGCTTTTGACGCTTCCCTGGTTGTTGGAAGCCACGCAGCGGTAGGTCGCGGAATGCACTTCGGCCAGGAACTGCGGACTTCCGTACGGGCGCAGCACCAGCGATCCGTCCGAGCGGAACTCCCGAATGCCCGGAACCTGTGCCGCCAAACACGAAACAAGCTTTCAGGCCACGTCAGCGCTATGCCTAGGCCGCAAAAAAGTGTTGAATAAAGAAACGCGTTTCCTCCTCAGGGAAACTGGACTGCTTGATTTCGGGTGCCTATGGGCTGCTCTTGAATCGAGGAGTGTTTCAGGGAGCGTGAGTGGCGTCTGAATAGTTTATTCTTGTCCAGCTTTATTGAGAACGTGTAGGTTTTCCCGGATGTAGTTATAGTATGATGCAGCTGTGACCTTTCCATGCCGCTACTATGCTAAATCAATAGCACCGGTACTCTAGTGCAGAGAATCAGGTTGTGAATCCGTGATAAAGAAGATAAAAGCAATGAAAATGCTCCAACGCTTTTTCAGTACACCAAGATTTTAGAAAATATTGAGCGGACCATATTGAAAGAGTGCACCGAGACGGCTTGTATGCTCGCTAAATATATATATATATATATATATATATATAATATTTATGAGTGTGTGTGTGTGTGTGGGTGTGTGTTGCTTCTTATGTTTTGTTATACTATCAACAAAGTAGAAAGGGATAGCCGTTACCATGCAATGGTGACCAAATGTTTGATGTTTCATTTTAAAGTAACCCAAGATAGCTCTAGCTCTATGTAAGCAAGCCTACCTTCTTTCATTTAGAATTCATACCTACTAGCTCAACTTTCTGTAATGCTAAGGTGATGAGACTGAATCCCGTCCATGGTGTGAAGGTAGATTGCAGAAACTATTGTCTTCTGATCATTGGTTTCACAGCAGAAAAAAAAATGTTACCGCATACGCCATTCTACAACGTTCCTTGCAATCCACTGCTTTAGTTGGAGTACAGTTATTTCCGAAACATTACATTTCATGCAGCAATTTGCGCGAGAAACGAGCAATATGAATACAGGAAAATGGCTCTCTATCTATTAGGCTAGGTTAGCCTCGTTTTTTTTAAGTGATGTGGAAGTACTATTGTATAATAGAGTGATTGTAGGCCTGTCCTCACCACATGAGCCGGACTGCCGTCGGCCATTTCCCATAAGATGGTGGGCACTGGCCGTCCATCGGCCTTGCACTGAAGAACAGTGCCAGTCTCGCTCGTGAAGCGCACTACGCTTGGTGGTTCGAGGAGAAGCCGTGGGCCGTAGGGTTTGTCCTTTTTCAAGACGGGACTTGGCGCGGTCACTGCACAGAAAACAGTTTAGCAGATTGCACTGTTGTCATGGTTACTAGCCGCACAAACACCTGGAGCTTCAAGAGCGAAGCTCTTTAAGCTCCAGGTAAAACGTGGGTTGTGTGCAGTAAACCCTTCATGCTGTTGCTTGCAGCTGCGCCACGTTGCGGCGACAGACCGCGCAGCCGCTGCATCGAGTTTTCCCGCTGCGCGAGTGGAGCAAGAACTCCAAAATGCCCGGGCTTCTACCGGGTGTTCCACAGCCAGCTTTTTGCGTTCCTTCTGGCGCTTGAGTTGGGCAATATTTCCTGAAATTTGACTGGCTGTGGTTCGACTTTACCTTGTCTACACGAAGGAAAGACCTAGCATCAGCCACGATGGCGACGTTAAGCTCTACACTCTTAAGGAAAAAAAGGTAGTGCTACTTACTAATTTTTGGAGTAGTGAAGTGTTGTCCCAACATTCGCTACCTAAGTAGTAACTGCAGGTAGTAGACCACAGATATTTACTACTCTGATGTAGTAAATGCTTGTGGTCTACTACCTGCAGTTACTAGTTAGGTAGTGAATGCTGTGGCATCATTTTACTACTGCACAAGTTAGTAAGTAGTACTACCTTTCTTTTTAGAGTGTAAGATCAACCAGATCCGCTGTTTCTTAAGCTTTACATGGCTATGTTAAGCTTCTCCCCTGGGAAAACAAAAAAGAAATGAAGAAAAAACACCTTCTTGACACTGAGTGACTTGTTCTTTTTACAAATTATCCGGTCGAGAACTTACATTCGGTTTTCCTTATATACATGAAATATTTTCTAAATGAACAGAAATCGATGGTTCTGGTTAAAGTTGAGATATATTGTAAACTTGTTATATTGGAGCATAACTTTAAGGCTAGGGCAGCATACTGTTGAAATACTTAATAAAAAATAATTGATTGAGTTCACTGAAAGATGTTGAGCTGCTGTGATAGTTGCGGAATCTGACGAAGCAGATTTAAACCACGTGTTTCTTCCTACCCGGTTCCCGAGATCCTCTTCACCGGGGCCCACAAACGCTTTCGTGTGGGTGGGAGTTGATGTGCGTATGGGAATGTTGGGATATGCGAGATTTGCACTTGGTTTAGATTAGCATCGTTCATGAAGAGCCCAGACACATGGAAGACGCGCCTGACTTCAACTCACTCCGCGCGTCAAAATTACCATTTAAACTGGAGGAGCACGTATATAGTAAGCTATTTATTTTTTTTCGTTGCGTAAAAGTGCGAGTTAGGTAAATTTATAAACCTCTGCGTTGATGTTTGATTTTGCCAAGAGTAAACAGAATGTCCGCTAAACTTTAGACGCAGAGGAGAAAGCCAGGTTTAACTCTGGTATTATTTGTCGCCCGTTCTTTCCGCGTTTTCTTCTTTTACCTTAAAGGTGAATGTGCTTTTATTCTATAGAATATAATACGCTCGAATGAAATGCATTTTTAAAAGGTTTATTTCAGATAAGTTTTATTTGTGCAGTCGTGCACACTAGCCAACACAAGCATTATAAACACATATTCCGTTAGTATTATTCCAGCAAGGGCACCCCTTGAAAATTTGTATAGACAGCGGTGCTGCTTTACCCTGTAGGTATCATTTTGAGACACCAAATTCAAAGACTAAGATTCTCATCACTTTTATATAACTAAACAATAAACACGAAAAAATAACTGAATCTGGTAATGTGTCGGATACCTAATATGATTCATTGGAATAACGTGGCACACGGGAGGCCATTGCAATGCAGGCAACGTCACCCTGAGTTTCGTGGTGTTAATTTGAAATATGCATTGAGTTTGCTAATTCCGTCTTGGCATAGGCCGCAGTTTCTTTCAACTGATTTTCTTTTACTATTAGCTTTAAGAATATCTCTGGAAATCATGTTAAGATGCGGGTACCCACAAGAACTGCTCATACTGTATAAGAAACATAATATCAGAAACACGACACATAGTTTAAAGAAGGCACGTTAAAAGGGTAACAACACTGTGATTTGCGAAAAGTTAATGTGGGGACGCGTTTACGAGACATGAGATTGCGCCTGGTTTATTTTCCCCTTCCCACGTTGTCTTGGCTCTGCTTTACAATGAACCACTTCGATGGATGTGGAAACGAAAAGAAATACGGCCAGCAACACGGCCGCAATTGAGGCTCAGGTAGATTGATAGGACAATCAGCGAAAGTACGACGAGTGAGAAACGGATCCATTTGTGGAGTGGCACCGAATAGCACTCGTCTTTTTTTTAATTTATTTTGTGAGATGGTTTTGCGTTCTGAGAGTCTCAGAGCCCTTTATTTCACTGTCGCAGGCTCTTAGTTTATCGTTAGGTTTTCGCTGTGCTAGGCGAAGAGAAAGATATTGAGCGTTGTAAGGGACAGTGGCTCATCGTGTAAATAGTTCTTTTTTTACGTGTACACACAACATGTTCCGAAGCTTCCACTGGAACTATATAGTTGTAAAGAAAGAGAGTTACACTAACTGAATTCCAGTTCTTATTTGCCTCGCACGCATTCAATTCTTGTCTTTCGTCGTTATTACCCCGTCTTATACGTTTTGCATTTAGGCCTAAATTTTCTCAGTAGTCCAACGGGTGGTTAGTAGACAACTAAATCGCCGCGCTTTTCTGTGATCATTTTTCAGCGTATTTTGGTCCACTGTGGCGGGGCATCACGATGTGGTCGCATTTCAATGCAGGCGAAATGAGAGAGGCCCGTATGATGCGCATTGTCAGTGCAGGATAAAAAAAACCATCGCATGGCTGAAATTTAAAAAGAATTTTACTTCGACGTTCTTGATAGTTATATCGTGTCCTTGGCGTGTAAAACTCGGAATATTAATTTTATATTCTTCATGTCTCACACTTGCCTTGATTCTTTTGTCAAAAAGAGACGGCGGACCAGTTCGTCACTGACATGCACGCACTGTGCCATTCGGGCGTATCTACCAAGCACCCGATGGTGCCCCTCTGCTCGCGTAATTACGCGCTGTGCCCAATTCCCGTGTCGGCCAAGTCCCGAACGTGTACGATGGCGTTGTAGCTGCTGATCTCACACGTCCTCACTATGGAGCGCCCTTCAAGTCAGCCTGCACTTCGTGGGAGTAGGATCAAGGAGCCACATAACTCACAGTGCCATAAAGCTAAAGGATGTGCTGCAAATGTATTGAAACCTGCAATTGGGATCTTAGTAGGCGTCTTCAGACACTTCAGTTCGAACACCAAAAAAAATGTTGCAGATTCCACGTACCTAACATACAGCTCACTTTTAAATTACAGGTGGTTGAAAAACTATAAGAAAGGGATGTAATCCCATTCTTGCCGCCAAGTTTTGAGAAAGATGGATACTTATTTGGGTGTGCGTTGCTGTGTAGACAGAGGCAGGATAAGGAAGTCACAACTCCTGTTTGCAAGCCTCAAGTAAGGTTAGAATTAGTGATCTAGCGTCGACACGGCAACCAACCGTCCCAATAGTCTATATGCATGCATCTGCTACTTATGAAAACCATGACATATTTTACCATGTGCCTGCGACTTCAAGAGACGATTGCTGCTGCAAGAAACGGAGGTACTACTTCTGGCATATCAGACTGGAATTTTCGCTGCAACAAGTACATTTTTCTGCGTTTGTAATCTACCATGCAAACCACTTTGAAACATTATTCTTTGAGCTGCTTTCGTGTTTTCCAAGAACAAAAATATTCCGCTGGGTTCAGTAACCCTTTTAAAATTCAACTTCCGTTTCGGGCAGAGCGTGACGAGAGATCCCGTACAGGAATCAGGTATAGATGTAGAAACTATACACCACATTAGTGAGCAGAAGCCTTTTCCCACAAGGCCAGTTTGATTGAAGCACTTGGTCTATAACCAGGACTAAACAATCGTAGCTCACTTTCGGTGGTGTCTTATGCGAGTTTTCTGTGTTATTTTCCTAACATATTAACAACGACATATCAGCCCTATGTCTTCCCTAACGTGATTTTGCGGCTTTTTTTTCTTTTCTTTTTCTTTCCATGTGGGCAACCTAACTATTCGTTGATACTCCCAAAGCTAGGAAGTCAGTATTGGGGTTCAAAGGTTATCGTTAAAGTGTCAGTAGTCTGATTTAAGTGTATTGAAAGCTTGAACTTTTTTCCAGCGAAGTGATTGATTCTTTTGTTTAAGCCCCTTTCTACCGTTGGGATGTGAGGAAAATAAAAACTACTCTCCGCATCCTAGTAGCTGGCTACTGGGGTGCTTCAATGCCGTTATAGTTTGAAAAAAAAAAACAACTTTTCCAATGCGCAAGCAGTACAAATATTTTTTATTCCTGTGGAGGAAAGAAACTATCTTCGCAACCTTACATTCCAACTTTGCCTACCTTCATCTTCCAATAAAACACACGCCAACATACGTACGCCATGAAACAAACAATGCCTAGGACTGTACCACTTTGTGAAGATCGTTCGCAAGTGCTCATACAGATATCGACGATGCGTATAAAGTTCATTGACAAAACAAGTTTTTCTGTTCAAGGCCTCGGCAAGGGCGCGTGAAGAAGAAAACTTTCGTCCTGAGTTCCGCAGGGCGAGACAGAGAGGGGGCCACACAAATCGTTTCCATCTAGACGGATCTAAATATAGTCCCCTGCTCTTTTTCTCCTATTTTTTTCAAAATACAAATGACTTGTTTTTTAGGCAAAAACAAATAAAACAAGATGAATGCCCACTCGCATCCCATTAAACCGCTAGCAAGAGGTTCTGCGCGTCTCGACAATCGATTCTGAAACAGCGTGTCTTCGAATTGAAGTTCGAGATCGTTTCTTCGACTACGTAATGACTGATTTATGCAACTTAAAGAACACTGCAATTTCATAATTTTATTTATATCTTCATTATTTTTGATCCGCTTTCATTGCTGTTCGTGTGAGTGCCCGGCGTCTACAATAGCGTTTCCGTCACCTAAGCTGCTTTCCTATATCAGTTCACGCGCTGCAGCAGCGAATGTTCGGCCTTATTCTCGCCAGGAGAAAATATATTGCGGAAAAGCCGATCTCCTCGCATGAGTAGGCAATCGCAGACGAGTCTCGCAGTGAAAAACGCAAGTAAACCCATAATATCGGTTCTTCTATAGCAGAATGAAAGGTAGCTCTTATGCCCTTGCAAGCTGAAAAAAGTGTAAGCGCCTGTTTAATATATCCAAATAGGGGGAATGTTTAAATGTAAGTGTAGGAAAAAATAATTTCCGAGATTTGCGGTAAAAAAACACAAGAAAACCGAAATGAAAGAAGAGGCAAAAGAAGTAACCAGTTCAAAAAAACTTCATGCTATTCTACACTGAAAGAATGAATGAGAAAGTTCGAAATTTAAGGTTGTAAAGGAGTGAGATAGAGACGAGGGGCGCAGACAAAAGTTCACTTTCAGTGACATCTAGCAAACTAAATGCGGTATACGACATCACTAGTGACAATTACCCTCGTTACATCACCATCGGGACCAGCAGTCAAGCCCATTGTGTCGTACACTGCTCGACAATGTCTCAGCGACTGAGGCCCAGTGGTCAGTCAAAGTAGAATAAAAGAAAATTTTCGAAAGGTCCCATTATAAATGTGTACAAGGGTTTTTTCTGTTTTAGGAAAGAATCCTTGACGTTAGCTCCCCATTATTAAAAGCTGTATTGACCTATGTTTGTGAGATACTTAGAACAACTTGCAAGTATATAACTTCTTCTGATACCTTATCGCTAGTATATTTTCTTATGCTATAATTCAGCCGCTGTGATGGTGACACTTTATTTCTCAATAACAAAAAAGTCGTTTAATCCGGCTGTAATCTGCCCAACGTGCACAAAACTGTTCGCTCCTTGATGAAGTGACCACGTGTTGCTTAGTAACTGTTTGCAGAGCTCTGCGCCAGGTTCGCTAGCCTGCTTCACCGCCAGCCCGCCTGCCTGGACGCTGCGCGCAACCACTCAGTCGCGATGTTACGCCAAATTTGGATGCGCTTCATCGTTCTATACAAAGCAAATACGTAGCGGCAATGCGCCGTGCCAGACGCAGACATGGCGAGACGGACTGTAGTTCGCGCAACCGACGGGTTACTGCACCAGTCGACGAGGTATCGCGGTGCGCTTCAAAAGCGAGACTGCACTACTCGATTCGTTTGGAATATAGTGTACCACGTAGCGTGGCTGAAGCGGCGAGAGGCAGGCGACTGCATGGGGCTCGACTGAAACTTCTCATATTCGTAAGGCTTCACATCCTTCGCATCACATTGTGTGGCACAGCTATACGGGCTAGTCAGCTCAGCTGTTCCTATAACCTTGCGCCACCAACCCGAGCTACGCTGTATTTTAGAGCGAAAGCTGCATATGGTTAGAAGAAACGAAAACCTGTCCGACAGTGGTTGTTACGAAGGCGCGACGCCAACACGGTCCCGAAGGCGCCACTGCTCCGAAACTTGCCGCCAAGGTCACCAGCCGTTTGGTAGCGTGTGTTTCTCAGCTCGCGACTGCTTCTGCGCAGAGCTGATAGACGAGCGGACGAGACGACGGTGAGTTAGGGCGAGGTTTATGTACAGCATAGAAATGAAGGCGTTACATATTCGGCACTGGGGCCGACAGCTTAGGGGCTCGAAGAGCCGAGATGTCTTCTCTCGCACGCATCCGTCGGCTTCTCTCTGCCACATAGGTCAACTGCTGGTGACGCACCACTTGGATTTTTTTATAGGCACCGGGTGGACATTTACGTCACCAACGTCCAACCAGAAGCGCCCCTGGCCGTGATGTCAGAATCCTCCAATGGGGACCCGCCGCTGCGCTGGGTTGCACGCAAGGACGAGTGGAGTTGCCACGCATGGCGTAAGACTCGCCAGACTGGAAGGCGCCGGTTGCTTCATCGGGCTCGTGGGCTGAGGGAGCTCGCTGTGCGTTGCGTAAGACAGACCGGTGCCGCCGCTTGATGATGTCGTCGAGTTGATCGCGTCAGGCGGGCTCGATTGCTGGCCTTCACACAGATTGCCTTTGCAGAGGCGTTGACGTTGGGTGTGGACTCCCAGGCGTAACATGGTGTCGCGAGTGCTCTTCATTGGCTTGCCTATCAGTTAGTCATCCTCAGCATCGTATGCAAGCAAGCGTGCCATTGGCTGCGTTGTAAGTGATTTTGCGAATATCTATGAATATATCTATGCAGCCGCCTACGTCTGCGTGCTATCGTTATCACCCCCTTAGCTTACGGTTCCGAAATGGTTTGCCAAAGATGAATTGACAGTCATTGCGTCAATAATGTCGCAATACTGTCGCGAACACCATAAGTAAATATCCTGTCGTGTACATCGCATACCTAGGGCACATATCAGTGGGAGAGTATGTGCCACAAGGGATTTTTTATTGATAGAATATATAAAGAGACGATAGCATACAAGTAAGGCGCCGGCTATTCCTTTGCTCTTGTTGACAACAAGGGTGAAAGGACAAACGGAGATCAGTATACGGAAAAAGAACAGCCGAGCACACACATCCAAACGCACATTCATACGCACATGCCAAAAAACACCAACGCAAAGATAAGATTATGTTCGAAATTCAATAAATAATGTCTCTGATAATGTCTGTGGTTAACATAAAATCCAACGGGCAAAAATATAAGTGCACGCGTCTAGTCTTTACAGAGATGTCTTTGTTAACGTGTACAAGACAGTCGGCCCGTCATGCACTTCAGCACACATATATGATGGGTGTCGTATAATACTGCTATGATAAGTACAAAATATGTTATACAAATGAGCGCTCACTATTTCTTAGCACATGCGAGTGAGTCCGTTGTTTTCTAAAAAACATTTTATCACTTTTAAAGCGCACGTCTCTAAACATTCAGTTGGTCACGGGCCCAGAAGTTTCTTGACACTGAACGGTCTGTGGTCCAATGCTGACAGCTCTGATTTAAGAAGCCGTCTGGGCGTGTCGTGATTTGGCCAGTCTATAAGAAGGTTAGATACGTCTTTATCTACAAATTCAGATTCGCATTCGGCAGTTCCAGCTCTCTGCTTGACAGTTTATATCTAACCAAGAATGACGAGAACAGACATGGATAATTTTAGGGCTTGGGTGTTAAGAAAAAGGTGAAATCGGCAGCGTTGACCTGACGAATGCAATGAATGTCAGGATCCAAGCAATAACTCCAGCTTTCCACGTGGTAATCAAAGATTCAACCACAGAGTCACGCCAGACCTCGGAACTTCTTTTGAAATTGACCTTAATGCTCGTGACGCGTTGATTGGAGTCGCTGTGTTGGCTATACAATTTTATAAGCATTACATATGTACTCCTGTGATAGAGCCGTCACGTAGAGATGAGGTCTAAAGTAGTTTGGCACAAACCGCTGAAGCTGACTTGTATAGCAGTGTCCAGGGCTACAAGCAGCATGACAACAGGATCCTTACAAGCAGCTGGCTGCTTCTGGTGTAGCTAATATCTATGTTGCTGTTGGTATCGTTTCGCAACTGTAAACAACTGCTTATGTGAAACATATGCGGCTTTTAACGTATGTGTGTGTGTGCATTTGTACATTTCTCGCTACTTCGCAATGTTACCCTCAATAAAAATTACAACAAAGTCCTCTTTTATCCGCATGCTTCACGTAACATCGATTCGCAAGGTGCGTGGGATCTGCCGAATTTTTATACAAATATATCTATTCTTAGATAGGCTTTAGCGCAATTTAGACGGAGACAAAAGACACACACAAAACACAAACAAACGCGGTATGCTGTTTTCTTACTTTTCTTTCTCCCATTTCCCCTTCCCCAGTACGGGGTATCAAACCAAATACTGGCTTTTCCATTAACCTCCCTGCCCTACTTCATACCATATCTCTCTCTCTCTTTCAATGTAAAATTTTGCTAGCGTTGTTGCCATCGTCAGAAACGCGACCATCGTTTCAACTGCTGTAATATTTGTTTAAACATAGCACAAGTAGTTGTAGACTTACGGCAGTCATTCTTCGTTCCATCAGCCTTAAAATTTTTGTAATACAAGAAAGCTCAACTCGGTGTACGTTTAAAATTTTGAATTTAAAAAAAAAACACTGCTACACTAAGTTATGCCAGTGGAAGCACGAGTAATTCTCTGGACATTAAGTTTTCTGCTTTTCACAGAAAGTGCTTTTCCATCGATGCAAAATTCTCAGAACGTGGGAAGTGGCTTAGCAGAGTTTTCAATGACCGAACTTCTCTTCTTCCAGGCTGGAACAATCGCAGCCTTGAGGGACACAAATCCGGTTCAGAAACTTTCCTTCCAACGGCATCCAGTGTTCCAAGGATTTTTGTTTTGCACGATACTTTTTTGCCTTGAATTTCTGCTTTGTTTATTTCTCCACTAATGTAGGAAACAGTTAACGTACAAGACGCGTTTCGTCGGTCATCTCTGATAGCTGAGCCCCATTTGGGTCCGGCGACAGGGTATCGAACCTTGCACCTCCTTGCTTTGAGAAGACACAGCCCACTTACGTTGCAACAGCTGAAAGTGGCTGAGGACACAATCACCCTTCCGGTCAATCTTATAAGAATGCCGAAGTTCGAGCGCCGCGTCTGAGCCCGTCCCTGCGCTACACTTCGAAGTCGACCGCTTTTATTGGCAGCCTGTCTGCGATTCGTGCCTGTCCACGACGGTGTGACAGCTGTTTTTCCGCCCCTTGTGTCAGATTCTTCCGCCCTGCTGGCGCAGGCAGTGCAGCGTTATGCTGGCGCATCACAGATGCTCTGCGTTTGTCGTTTGCGCGGTTTGCGTGATGGCGGCGACACTCGGCTTTGTGCAGAACTGCAGAGACAACTTGCGTCTACGTCACTTTTGCGCTTTGTTCAATCTCAACGGCAGAGGCGCCTTCAGCGCAAAATATACATATGGTTGTGGATGCTCTGAAGTTGGTTAATTTATTAATCTATTAGATTTATTCATCTTCTATTTTTTATTGATGAATACTGCAAGCTTCAGTAAGCGCTTCAGCAGAGTCTATAGATATACAATTTGCTGAACTTACAAATAGGCAAGCAAGAATAAAACAGGTAATATTGGTATACCTAATAAAGAAAGATCGTTTACAATACGCAGGCGTAACGATTATAATAAAAATCAGCACTAAATTTATTACAAAATTGTTACTGGAAGCAACCGTAACGGTGATTCAAGTGAACGCGCACATGTGAATAAACTTGGATTATCACGCAGCAAAATGTTTAAGGTTGTTTGTGAAACAGCTTCGTTATTAAGTTTATCTCATTCGGTTATTGTCCATAGAGATAAACAATGATTCAAAAGTTTTGATTCGGGTGGAGAAAGGTGTCAGCGTAAAGGAGTGCCTCGATCTTTGTGGCTTACTTGTGTCTACTGTTGTTTGTGTACTGTACTTTGTACTTTGAATAAACTTCAACTACTCACTTGTACCAATAATCGACTTACATACCAATGAATTTGGAATGAAGTTGTTAACCAGTACTAAGTTGTTAGACACTTAACTGCACAAACCAGTAGACGTGTATTGAAGACAGTTATGACAGCGTGAAGCTGACCAGAGTTAAGTCTCCGCAAATATCCTTATTCTTTCGAGCTGAGCTTAATATGGTAACCGCTGGGCGCATCTGCGACGCACAGAAAGAGAAAATAATAGTTTTACAATATGGGACTTTTACAGTGTTACAGGAGCACACATACGCCATCATACGCCGCGTGTGTGGTTTAAAGGAAGTTGTCACTACTGCGAAGCATTGTAAACTCACCAAATAGTCTTCAAAGAAGCTATAACATTGCCGTGTGAAAGAACGTGAGAAAAAGTTGCATACATAGTTTCATGTTGCACAGAATAACTTCAGGAGATATCATTTAGTCTTTATCGCTGCTGGCAAGAACATTTTGTGTTACAATGATTCAAGCATCTATCCGTAGTCTGCAGTGAATTTCACTGTTCAATCGTTTCGGTCCTTGAACTCTACTTACTGTACACCACGAACCAAGTCCATTCACTGTCCCACCTTTTTCACAAACGTTCAGTAGTTCACAAGCCCTTCGACCCTTGTTTTCTCTCGTTCAAGTTCCTTGCTATACGCACCGTTGTTGTACCGCTATGCTTATATATCTGCATCTGTGTATATCTTCGTATGTATCGCATTTTTCTGAATTCATTGTACGTCACCAGCAGAGGTACATCCATAAATCACCGCAGCACGGTCCACAAAGGTTACTAAATGGCCCGTGGCCCACCCGTTTCGTTCAAGCATTGCGGCAAGCCGTACAAAAACACAAAATCTCTCGATGCGCCAATAACTATCGCTTCCACAAACGCACTTACTCTGTGCTATTCAAACGAAAATAAAAAGGCAGCAGAGTGCTACGGTTGGTATCCCCCATGGGCCAGGACAAAGCAACATGGATGAAAAAATAGTAAAAATAAAAACGAATGACACAGACGCGCCGGAACATCGGGAACGACGCCCTTTGAGAAGTGAACTGACCGCTGAGCGATGACTTAATTCTGGCCCCGGCAACGTCTCTCGCGGCCATTTCTAGTGCCACCGTGGTGAGTTCGCTCGCTCGTAGAAGACGTGTGGACGTGCAGGGGTGCGCCGCGGAAGTCGTTCCCAGCTCTGATTGATTTCACCAATAATAGCCGGTACCGTGCTGCTTCCTTCTCCGGGCGTCCTCTTCTTCGGAATCCCCGTGGTGGTAAGAAACAGCTCCCGTCTTCTTCTCCTCCAAGGCAGCTTGAGAAAGCTAGGTTCGGTCTCTCTAGCGTCGCACGAAGGTGATGGGCCCTTCATCCATCGATCAATAAAAACAAAAATGAATAAAAATGCGCACCTCTGCTGGAAGTGGAAGACGTTTTTTTTTCCTTTCCTGACCTTCCACTGAAACCTCGATTCTCCGCATGCCCTGAAAACGACTCGATCTTGTACGTGTCGCTGCGCCTCAGTTCTCATGCCCCCCCTCCCCTCTTCTTTTTTTGCTACTCTTTTGCGGTCGTTTTATGTGTTGCGCGTATGCGGTGATAATTAAGGAAGGAAACTTTGCGTGGGTTTATTTTTTTCATTATTGTTAAAAGTTGGGAGAGCACTGCGTATCACGGGGTATACTCGTTCAAGAAGTGACAAAATTTTTGGTCTGTCTGACCAGTAGTAAATACACTGGATCCCGATGCAGTGCGGCAAACGGGAGTCGCGCCTAGTATGCCTCCATTTCGTTTCTATCGTCTCTCTATCTCCATGTGTCTATTTCTCAATCGTGTAAATAGCTCAGCTAGTGACAACGTGGCTGGCATATCCCATCAAAAAGAACACACGGTTCCGAATCTTCTTTCTTTGACATGCACCGTAATGCAGGTTTATCACCTTACACGTACTCTTTGTCTGCCGCAGTGGAACAAGTCAAGCATCAGACATATTAGGCTGCACCATGTAAATCCTACATTTGGAACTGCTACATCCATGCGGACTTCTTCACCGTGAGTCTTCGCTTTTTCGTTGGTTTTATTTGGGCGTAGCTTACAAGAAGGCTTATACACAACACAGATGGGAATGACCAACTGCCCGGCATGCATGGTCTGCGGCACCGACGAAGACATCCATCATTGGCTATGCCCTGAATTTGCCTGTGAAAGACGAACCTTTCTGATGCGTTTCGGTGATTGGATGATCAGCCGCTCTCCGTGTAGTTGCTACTAGAGCACTGTCCCCATCTATCGTCGACTAACAAGGCAGCTAAAGCACTTCAGTGTTCTTAAGGACTGCTGGGTCCATGTAAGCGCCACTGAATATTCCACAGATCAGCCGACTTATTGACCATTGCCTCCTTCCATTTTCCTCCTTTTTAACTTTCTCATTTTTGCTTCTCTTTCCCATTTTCGCAATGTAGGGTAGCCAACCAAACATGTGTCTGGTCAACCTCCCATACCATCTCCTTTTTTCGCTCTTTTCTTTCTTTCTCCTTTCCTTTCTTTCCTTTCTTCGTAATTCTCCTGCAGGTGCGCAAACCAACGGTCCTAGTTATACAGGGCAGCAACTTCAGAAGCATTTAATTGAACTTGAAAGCAAGTCGCATCACTGAACAAAAGAGATTTGAAAACCAGAGGCCGCAGTTCTGAGTATACTTCAGTATGTGTCTTATGTGGTATGAAAAACACGTTACGAGGTAAACGTTGGAAGCCTGGGGCTGACGGGGGCACTCTCATCATAAACTGAAGTGAGCTCGTGTTCTGTTACACGTCTTTAAGAACTGAGCCATGATAGCTTGAAGTAAATATAAAAGAAAAAAAAACTCTACAGAATGTCCACGCCCTAATTTCACAACAATTGTCGCGTTTAAGAGCTTACCTTCTTCGTTCCAAATCTTTTTCCTATTTTAGAATTCAAACGAAAGGGGCATCTCTATTCATAGTCCCTCCAGAATACTGAAGAAAACATGGACTCCAGAAATCCTGGAAGCATTTTAGAGCACGTCCAAGTGCGTTCTTGTTTCTCATATGGTAACTGTATATAGTAGCTCCAAAATAGTGTTATTACTTATTTTCTATCTGCTCCTATGTTTTCTTCCGAGAGTATCAGAGTGCAAGAATATTTCAGTCACGTGCATCGCCCAGGAATGAAGCCACCGCGTATCTTATTCATGCGCTTTTATTTGACAAGTGAGCTCGTTAGGTGGCAAAGAAGCGACTCAGTCACCTTCGCTGATTTCTCTAGTGCTTCGACGAATAACAAAAAAGCAACTGTAAAAAATAATAATTGCACCTTCTAGGAAGGCAATGGCGGCGCACATAGCACTTTTATATGCATTCATAGACTTCATATCAAAAACACATGTTCCGCTGCATTCCGGAAACTAGCTTATCTGTGACACAAACTTGAAAAAAGTTCTTTAAATATTAAGTCACTCGCTTACGTAACCTACATTCGCCCGAAACTAGAATATGCCTGCGTTGGATGGGATCCGTATAGTAAACTCAATATAAACAAACTCGAGAAAATACAAAGAAAAGCGGTTAGTCCTATCTTTAATAAATACAAACGTTCAGACTCGCCATCATAGCTAATGTTGGTTAATTGCATTCCTTCTCTTCAACTGAGAAGAGAGAATTGCCGCCTAGAATTTTTACATAAACTAATTAACAACAAATTCGACCTCAACCCTTCACTTCACGTAAGTCCTCTTTCCACAAGGAAAGCACGACGCCATCGCCTTGACGCACCAACACCCATCTATGCCGGAACAGACACCTACAGTTTGCCTTCTTTCCACGGACCATTTCAGAATGGAATCCTCTGTCGGCACCTTAGAACCTGTGACGATCTGCTTGACATGTACGTTTCTGTATATTTTTTATGAACATTGAGTTATAGTTTTGTTACATTCCTTTGAATATGCATATATATGTATGTATGTGTATACCTTTCTTGTTTTTTGTTTTGTATTTGTATATGTTTAGCTGAGTGTATGATTATGTATAAACGTCTTGCAAGGACCACAATGTGGTCTGCAGTATGTACTAGATTAAAGAAAAGGCAGCAATAATGTCTTGCGTAAAATGGCGGGGAGTATGTGTGACGCGCAAGCTCACAGGTTCTTTATACTAGATAAGTTCTAGCACTCGAGTTCCTGTCTTTAGACGCAAGATGTCAGACAACAGGGAGTTCCAGTCAAGATGCTTGAGGTTCAGCGTTTTGCCGAAGTTAAATGCGATTAATGTTAGCCTCTTTGGAGATTTTGCTCATTCTAATCTTCTTCAAAAAGAATGCGTGAAAATATATACAGAGAGAATTAGGACCGTGTTTATGGCACCTGCAAAGCACAGCCTTAAAAACATTATCTGAGATTCCGGAAAGATCGGAAAATTTATGATGCCACGTACCATGGGAATCAATGATATGCGAGGCATCCGAAGAGAAGGTGACTGGTGTAACGTTTTACGCAAAGAAACCTTACAGAATGACGCTACAGATCCGTACAGCTGTACACACATATGATGAACAGTCATATGTGTTTTAACTCGCCAATTGTTCACAGTTACGGAACAATGCCCACAGCACCATGGGTATTACCGTCACTAGAAGCGGTAAGCTGATAGGTAGCGACTGCGCTTGTGAGGCTTGTATACCTTTGGATAGTGCTGTAGATCAGAGGGTTTTTTTTTTCTTGGGGAGAGGGGGACTTTAACGTCCTTGATCTATAGTGAAGGCCGGGCAGGTAGAGATGGTCGACCATCATTTTGTGCCTATATGCCGGGACTAAGCTAATTTGCGAGTGGGGAAGATGGGGGCGGGGGCTTGGGCCCAGTGTGCCCCTCCTGGCTACACCACCGACGTATACCAAGAGCCAATAGCAGGTAAATACAATTGACGCCTGTATCGTATCAGTACGTGTGTAACGTTCATAGAATTAGATAGCCAGCACACCTTACACAATTGACGGTTTACCAACATTATGCCTGCACAAGGTCTCTTTCCCATGCCACTTTCAATACCTTATGTGGCCCTGTGGTAGTGTATAATTTATTGCCACCCGGAATGCTTGCCTTCAAATTAATCATCTCGCTCTCTCTCTCTTTTTTAGCATGATTCGTTCTGAAACCATGGTACTTATTCTTCGCATTCGTCAGGTCGCATTCGTCAGCCTCTCTGTTCTGGCCGTTAAGGGAAGATATAAACTCTCAACCTCATGTAGCGCCTACCCCTATACCCGCATACTGTGGTTCATGGTTTCACAGGTGTGTGCCACTTGTGTCTCTCGGGGAAAGGGATTTGACGACGTACACAATGATATTCTTACGTTATTCGTGTCATGGCCAGCCAGACATATTTGTGAAACCCTGTTACCCTCCCGTACTAATTTTCGTCTTCCCCAAGTCAAGGAGCCGATCACGTGAGCACCTACACGTAGACTTCAGGATAGATAGATAGATAGATAGATAGATAGATAGATAGATAGATAGATAGATAGATAGATAGATAGATAGATAGATAGATAGATAGATAGATAGATAGATAGATAGATAGATAGATAGATAGATAGATAGATAGATAGATAGATAGATAGATAGATAGATAGATAGATAGATAGATAGATAGATAGATAGATAGATAGATAGATAGATAGATAGATAGATAGATAGATAGATAGATAGATAGATAGATAGACGAATGAATGAACGGATAGAATAACTAGAAGGAAACCGTCAACGTGACTTTAGTTCACTTACAAATGTTTTCTATTTATTGAGTAAGAATAACACAGACATTGCCGCAGTTAAGTACACAACCAGTCGCATGCAATAGAAGGTTGTGATTTGAGCGGAAGTCGAAGATATAGTACAGCCTATGTTTTCGCTTACACATGAAGCCGTTCTTAGCATCTTTATATTTCAATGACAGTCACGGCTTTTCGCCTTAATTTGACTGCATACTCCCTCATTTTCACCTCCATATCTCGCCTTCAGTATCCTGGCACTTGCTGATGAGTCTCTAAAAAAACTAGACATCAGCTAAATGTCTAATTATTAACCGGCTTGACTGGAAAGGTACGCTATTATTTTCTGAAAAAAATTCTAAGACGCAGTCTGTTCCATCTTTTGATTCATATTGACTGTAAAAATGACGTCAGAAAAAAAGGCAAGTAAAACGACTGAGACAAATAAATGGTGCACCAAGAGGAGAAAACACATTTTTAATCTCCCAATTAGTGCAAGCTGATTAATTTAATCAAAAACAAGTTACGCGAAAGATTTAAGACCATGCAGCAAGCATCTTTTCGCAAGACTGGTAGAAAACACAAATCACTTTCTGGTAATAACAGAGGGCTTACTGCCAACAATATTTTTCTCTGCCTTTTATTTATGTAGCTCCCATAATATGTCTGGTCGATCAGCCTAAGCATAAGGAACGCTACGATTTGTTCGCGCAAAGGCTGTTTTCGAGACGAAAATTGAGCCTCGTGCTTCGAAAAATTTCAACAGCTCTTTAAAGCATGCATTATATCAAGAGTAGAATGGTCCTATCCTGTTTTCCTGTCTGTAAAATAAATGTTTCTTTTTTTTTCAAGCATTTGAGGTGCTACAGAAGGCGAACTGAGAACTACTGACAGAGTTTGCATAAGTTCTACTGTTAACGTCCCGATAAATATATGAAGAAATATAAACCACGCAAATTGGCGATTTCCATTGTAGTTTATATCATCTGCAGGGAGCGGCCAATAACGTTTTTGAAAGGGTAATTAAGGTAATATAAATTTTAGAGTGGTGGGCGTTATCCTATTTTCTTTCTTTACAGCCTGCGGTAAGTGCAGAGCGCGGTTGGGTAATCTGTCGCACTTCGTGCTCATTCTTTGGTTCTTTAGGACTAAATTCATGCTTTGCCAGAAAAGCTTCGACGCGATTGCCAATTACCTGCGTAAGAGAGCCATGTGAGCATGTTTTTTTTTTCTTTCCAGCCATAAGACGCTACTTCTTCTGTGCCTATATAAATACTACATATATGAATAACTAAATCTTCATTGAGCCTGTGTAAATGTGACCTTTGTCTAAGCAGTGTTGTCAGAATCTTTGGCAAAATTTGCCAGGATGCTAAAGTTTTCGACTCAAAGTGAGCGACCCGAACATGTGTCTCTTCGAGTACACCAACTGTGTAAATCACGCGAAAACAGCTTGAAGTCACGCGAGCGTGTAACTGTGATATGATTGATCATCTATGTGAGTTCTTCCTGTGTGTGACAATAATGGCTGATGGTGGAGCTCAATGTATTCTTATGTTGTAATCATATGTGGTTATTTCAGCTTCCGGTCTGGTTAACCGCGCTGCCTTTCCTTCGCCTTTCTCTCTCTTGGTTTCTGACTGTACGCCCCTCGTGGCCTCTGCATCTTGGCGTACTTTTATTTTTATATTTTCAACGGCCATGTCCACGAGGAGCATCATCTCTTGCTGAGCTTAGAGTAAGACCTTAGCTCAAAGTAAGTGCATCGTCCAATCGTCGGATTGTACACGTTTAGGTGATATGAAAGGGTGTTCCGTTCGTTTTATATCTATAACTACTATGAACACAAATACGTGCGAAACAATGTATAAAAACCACTTGGTTTTGGCTATGATTACTTACGGTGTTTGACAGAGAACGACTTCGGCGTCACTTTAATTTGTACCATGCATATTGGGTTTACTGGTATCTCTCACGCAAAATACAGAGAATGACATTACTGAAGATATACCTTTCAGGTCAATGTAAATAAAAATTAGGAAAAAAAGAAAAAAAGAAAAAAGAAGGAAGAAATAAAAAATATATAAAAAGAAAGGAAGGAACGAAGAAAGAAAGAAAGAAAGAAAGAAGGAAAGAAAGAAAGAAAATGAAGCAAAGTTTAAAAGAAAATGAAGCAAAGTTTAACGATATTGTACAGAGTTTCCTAACCAACATTAGAAAGGGGAAAATGCAGGCAGTAAAAAAGACACGAAAAATACAAACGGCTCACCATAGTAACTAGCCCAATTTTTTTTTACCTGAATTATCTTTCTGAGATGTTTGATATTGATTGATATGTGGGATTTAACGTCCCAAAACCAGTATATGATTATGAGTGACGCCATAGGGAAAGGCTCTGGAAATTTGGACCATCTGGGGTTCTTTAACGTGCGCCCTAATCTGAGCACACGAGACAACAACATTTTCCTTCAGTAATGTTTGAAAAGGATTAAAAGAAATTATCACGGCTGCTATTTTTTTTCTTTTTTGTAATAATAGAGCGCTGTGCAAGTTGGTAATCGGTTGTGACGATCTACTGCGCGATAGCACCTGGCTAGAGGAAGGAATACGGAGGTGTTGCAGTCTGTAGCAACTGTCGGTGGTGTTTTGAGCACAGCCTTCACACCTGTCATCTATTTCGACCTTTTGACATTGAAACGAACCAAGGGGCTCTTTGCCAGAAGTTCATGCGCAGTTTGAACAGGCAAGCGAGATATTTACCACGCGTGTTCGCTGTGTCGGTCTATTCGCGCAACTCAAAGGTCGTAAACTGCACTTTTTTTTCAGATGTGCATGCTGAGAGTACCGGTGAACAATATATTGTATAGTGTACAACTTCACGGGGTAAGAGCACGTCCAAAGAAGTCAATTTTTCTGTAACAAAATATATTTTCTTATTTTCCGGATTTGCCGCGTAATCACACTCTGAGACTATATATACCTAATTCTGCACCTATTCCGAAGGCGCCTTTTATGCGTGAATCGAAAGTGTCGCGAAACACAGCCAAACGAAGCGACTGCCACGTACGCAGCGCGCATAAATTTCAACGAAACGCTTCTGGTAGCGCGTTCAGGAAAAGCAGGAGAAGGAACATTTCAGACCGAATGCACACGGCAATAAAATAATAATGAAACGAGGGGACGGGGGAGAAGAGGCCTGGTTGTTTAGAATGCACGGCTAGAGCAGTGCAAACTAAATCCACTGCCGTCCCTATGCTCTTGATTTGCAGCATGGTACACACTTCTGTGAACAATACGGGGAGCGCACGTAATAGCGTCGCGTTCATTATTGCCATTGTGCAATAAGCTCGCACTCCGCGAGCACTTTCTTGCACTCGCAATACGCCGGGCTGCTCTCACTGTTTGTAAAATTCAAAGTTTGCAGTGGCAAGGCATCTGTTGTTGTACAACGGCACCACGTTCAGCACGCAGGAACGCTCATTAAAGCGTTTGCTTTCCCTGCATACATCTAAGCCTTGATTTTTATTTGTAAAATTCCTTGGTGAGAGTGAACTACGACATTCCACTCATATTGCCGCGTGCTTGCGAACGTGTAGTTTTAGACGCAGATACCCATGTAGCGCAATCAACGGTTTTCTTTTTTGTAGAATAACTTTTCTCGCTTCCGGAGTGACACCAAAATTGTTCGTCGAAATTGATTGTGCTTGAATCAAGGATTCCAGCGAGATAAAATAAAAGGTGGCCCGGAGTGTGTTCACAAAATTGCCGCCTCCCCGTTGCCTCTGCCGTGGAACTAGCGAATGAACGTGAAGGAATGACGGCTCGGCGAGATGAAGTTTGTAATTCATTTAGGGCGTGCTTCTTCCTATCATAAAAGAAAATATCGACGCACGAATCATTCCCTGTGCTGTGATTTTCTCGCTCTGTTAGTCCAGTATTTTTTATATACATTGAGTGAGAGCAAAAACACAGAATGAGGGAGAACTGTTTCTTCCCCAAAAAATAAATAAAAAATAATAGTTGGTCCAGTGCCTTGGTACAAATGCGACTTTCAAAATCTCACGTTTACTCGAGTCATCATGAACGTTTTATCTTCGAAGAATTACAAGTACTTAAAAAATTCAAGACGAACCCATTTCCTCGCGATTCGAGGGAAGCTATAGCTCAGATTCTCCTTCGTTGATTGTACCACCTTTCCTTGTAGACGACACCTGCCCTTATCGCGTTCGCTTCGCACATCTGTGCGTATGTAAGTGCAAATTTTATAGCGAGAATAAGGCCGGATTACATACACTCATAAGTTTCACACCTGCCCTTGTGGTCAATTTCGCACACCGAGACTCTCGCTTGGACATCAAGTGGATGGCTATATGACCACGAACAAAACCACTGTCCGTCCTCTTTCATTTTTTTACAGGCTGTACTCTCAACTTTCAAAGAACGAGATACGTGACCACGAAAAAAAGATATGGGATATGCAGGCGTGCTAGAGGGGACCTAGTAGGGTATCGACCGCACTGGCTAGTGCAGGAGAATCGGGGAAGAGGTGAAACGCAGACAAAAAAGAAAAGACGAGTGAAAGTAAAGAAGCAAATGACAGTTTGGTACACCGGTGTGGTGTCGGCGTAGAAAGATGGCGAGGGCGTTGCATAAGTATGCATGCAGCCTCGCTGTGTCTCTGCTTGGACACACATCTGAGGTTTTGGGACGGCGTCCAGGCCTCTATCGCTTGGTTTGCTATATCTCACTCTTGGGGACGAAGACTGAAACCTTCTTACTGGCTTTTCGCTCACCTGGCGTCTCCTCGCAGCGATGAAAGCAACATCATAAGATATACAGGGACATAAGATATACAGGGACAAAAATCTGAAGATGTCATCACCTTCTGGTATTGATGATATCAATTCAAAAATATTAAAGAACACTGTTTATGTGCCTAACACTATCCTGTTTCACATTTTTCGGCAGTCGCTCACTACAGGAATGTTGCCTTCTGACTGGAAGATAGCGAAGGTAGTGCCAGTCCATAAAAGTGGTACTAAAAGTTCACCTGGAAATTATCGCCCCATTTTTTTGACGTGCATATGTTGCAAGATGCTTTAGCATATCATAGCTTCTAACATTTATGCGCATCTAGAATCTAACAATTCCGTTTTCTCTAACCAGAACGGTTTCCGAAAGGGTCATTCTTGCGAGACTCAACTCTTTAAGTTCACCACCGACCTACATTCTAACATTAACAGTAATCTACAGACAGATTGTTTATTTCTTCATTTCGCAAAGGCATTAAAACTGTCATCACTAAAGCTTGATTCACTCACGCTAACATGGCTCAGAAACTTCCTAACTAACCGCCAACAATGTACCATCGCCAACAATCACTCTTCATCACTTTGTTACGTTTCCTCTGGTGTACCACAGGGCAGTGTTCTTGGTCCCTTACTTTTCCTCATCTACATTAATGACCTGCCTGACAACTTATCCTCATGTATGCGTATATTTGCCGATGACAGCATTATCTATCATCCCATTCGCAACAATAGCGATTAACTAACTCTTCAAAAAGACCTCAAGCATATTAATGAGTGGTGCAAAACATGGCAGATGACACTTAATGTTTCCAAATGCAAACTAATCACCTTTAGTCGCTAATGTGGCAACTTTAATAGCCAATACATAATTGATAATAGCATTGTAGAACGCACCGATCATTACAAATACCTAGGCATAAACTTAACTTCTACACTTTCGTGGTCCACACATATCACTTCTATCTGTGCCAACACATCAAGGTCATTAGGTTTTCTGCTCTGAAATCTATACAGTGCTCCCTCCGATGAACGCAATCTGGCTTATCTTGCTCTAATCCGTCCTCAACTAGAGTTTGCATTATCAATTTGGTCACCATATTAACAATACCTCATAGATAAGTTAGAACGTATACAGAACAGAGCTAGTAGATTCATAGCGCGCAATCACTGCTACCCGTCCAGCGTAATACAGATTAAACATGGCCTTGCACTCGAACCACTGAAAATATGTCGCAACATCTCACTCTTATCACTACTTTACAAACTCATCCACACCAGCATGATGCCATCTGTTCACCTTAATCTAGCACATCGAACTTCGAGCAGACTACATAACACCTTTAGCTTATCACGCATGTACGGCAATACTAACGCTTTCAATCAGCCGGCTCTTCCACGAGCTATTCGTTTGTCGAATGATTTGCCAGATGATCTTGCGTCAGAACAAGGCCACACAAAGTTCTATCATACTCTTAAAAAATACTTATGCCCCAAAACTGCTCTATCGCTTCTTCGTAATCATCTGTGCTTATAGGACTGTTGCCGATGTTTTTGCAATATTGCTAGGTTGTAGTTACTGTCATAATATTTTTTGTATTTCACCTTCACATACCGTGACTCACTTTTCTAATATGTATTTTGCTTACATGTTCATAAGTTTAACTGCATTTCCTATTATATTCAATATTTGCCTATGTATGTGTAGATATATATGTATATAAATTTTTATAACATATTATCTGCGCCGCCCTCCTTACACAGTGCCCCTCGAGGGCTCTGTATGGTACTGTAAAAAAACATAACAAATGCTTGGTGCCGCCGCGGATGTTTAAGAACGAATAAAAGAAGCAGACTATTTGGTTTATGAGGGTTTTTATTTCTGCGAGTTTCTGCGACGAAGCCAAGTAGACAAGGGAACACATATTTGGCGTGTCTTGTGTTTGCGGGTGTTTTATTACCATAAAACGTGCTATAAGGGCCAGTTGGCTTTAAATCTCGGTATAATTAGGCTTTCCACGTTCCAGCGCAGACTCGATGCGTTTTCAAATTCCCGCAAGAAAACCAACAGGCATCCACTTGAGACTTCTCGATGGCCAAAGTCATACCTTTTTTCTCTCAGCCGAATTAAGTAAGATGCAGCGCCGCCAACCATCGAAAGCTCTCTGAATCCAACGCGTTTTTGCGTCACCTCCAATGTCGGAGGTACCTCACGTTGTTTTTCTATGCCTCCGTGATCTCTCCGTGTTTGACTAAGCTACGATGTGATGTGTGACGTCATCGTGGTAAGTTATGTCACGTGACAATGTTGTGACATTATCTGGTGACGTCATCTTGTGATGATTTTTTTGCGTTCTTTGTCTTCAACGCTACGGAATACCAACGGCCGTCGACGCCAGCAGCCAGCTTTCGCGTTGTATGAGGCTTAGATCTAGGGATTCTGTCCTCATAATTACGCAATTTTATATGAGGACGCAGGCACGTGCCAACGAATTGTCAATGTCTCATACGCTAGTCTTTTTTTTTTTAAGCAATGCCTGTCACAAAAGTGAGTTATTTGTCTGTGCCTGTCCGGTAAGCTGTTCGTTCATTTTGCCTCCCGTATTTAAGATGCCACCTACGTGCATAAATATGTAAGAGGGAACTTCCTGAAATAAACCGTTCTTAGTCTGCGAATGGTGTCTGTGGTTCATTCTAGTACGTTAAATGTGCGATTACCCCTTCTCACACACACACACACCCATTCCTAAAAAAAAGAGAAAATAGGTTTTCTTAGGACCTGAACTTTTGTGCTGTTTAACTTTGCTTAAGAAGAATATCTAGGCACCATCGTGCCTTAATATATAAATAAATTCAGCAAATTTCCTAAGTTTACTCACGTCGCGTCTACAGTTTGTTCTGAGAAAAAAGGGGTATGAGCTGTTTCTACCGGTAGAAACAGGAACGAACAGCGGCAGGTTGAGGCTTCGGCATGCTGACGATTATCTTTGCAGCGGCTGTGCAAGAACCACGGTCGGATAGAGAGACGCTGCAGGCGTGCGTCAGAAACTCTACCTGCGTTATTAACAATGCCTACGCAGTGCCGAAAAAAAAAACTTCCATACTCACAGTGACATGTAAAAATGTCATCGTTTCGGTTTTACAGGGTTATTGAATCGAGTATACGCTGACCTCTCTCTATGTGTCAGTTCACGCGATGACACTCCAGAAAATTATGAATAATATTTTGATTTCAGTACGTAGTCTTGCCGTTTCATGCTCTTTGCTACTGCAATGGACTCCGACACTTAACAATAGTTGTGCACGGGTCAGACGTCTTGTGCGTGCTTAGACTAATAAGTACAACTGCGTAACGTGACGTACAGTTATGTTGTGCTTTTTGTGTAATGTTTTATTGTGCTTCTCCGGCAGTTTCTTACTGTCGAGTGCGCTTTAGTATCAACATTGCAGTGGATGAATTAACATGCACATGGGCGCAGATATCTGTCCATCCTTCAGTCGCGTTAACTTTGACACGCCGTTAAAGGAAATATCTTTTATTCGGGCGCATATTCAAGATAAGTAGTCCCGCCTTGCATCGCAGCATTTTTTCCTGGGCCTGAATCCGAGCGTGTATAATTCTTCACGTATGCTTTTCTTTCTTTCGTATTATAATACAAGACTTAGCATAAAGTGCTATGGAGACTCGCATTTTCAATGCCAATGCGTTCGTTGTCATGTGACGGTGAAAACAAAAAGACACTTAGTGGAGGAAATTGGTTGACCTGCATGCGTCAACCGTCAGTTTCATTGGTAAAACCAGCCCATTAAAAAACCATACCTACAAATGTACAAAGCAATACACTTCAATGATAGCCACTCATCTTTATTTTTATTTTATGCGAATATAAAAGAAGAGCTGACACCTTTGTATAGGTGCCGCTCATGTACTCCTCTTCACGCTGTTCTTAAAAACACACAAAAAACAAAAAAAGAAAGAAAAAGATGTATTCAGAAGCACCGAATAAGTCTGATATTTAAAATGCTGTAGAAAATGACCCCAGACGGCATTTCATTTATTTTTTTATTTACGCAACGGCGACCAGCGAAAACTTTTTTCGGTGAAAGTGCACAACGAGGGTTCACCGCTCGTACAAGTCTCATGAAAAGGGCGCGTGAAGCGAATTTCAATTTTTGGGGGTTTTCGAGCGCACCAAGCTCGTGCGTGTGGAGACGGGCCTTGAGCTACCCTCGGTGAAATCGGGTCAGTAAACTTTCAGTTTACTTGTCTTTTTTTTCTCCTCTTGCTATCGCCCCATCCACGCTTTTCATTCACCGACGGAGATTTCAATAAACCTCGACAAGTGGTGCTGGCCATTTTGCAACCGCTCGCTGGAAATCGATGTCTGCACCACCGCAGTGAATTCCGTACATAGGGGCGTTCATTACTTGCGTTTTCTTATTTATTGTGACGCGGCGGAACACTGTAACGAGGCAATAAAGGACAGATCATCCACCGACATCCAGACGAGATTGTCGACACCGGCGGGCGCTCTCCATAAATTGCCCCCATTGCTTTCCTCTTCCACATCTTCTGCGCGCTCTTCGCGCGACGAAGTAAAGACTTTTTGAGAAGGAATGATAAGAGTTGGGAATCGTACATAAAAGTCTAACACCACCCGATTTCATTTCTGGTTCTCGCGCGGCGCAACCAACTACCGATTTTTGTTACACGGCGCTAAGAGCTGAGTGTCGAAACTAAGCTGATGCTTAACAATACATCACTTCAAAAAAATAAAGGAATGAATGGAAAAACGACATTCAGAAAAGCTGTTATATGGCATTTTAGGCTCTATAGAAGTAGACAAAAATGTGTTTGCTTTGACGTCACTGACTTACGTCATCGTCGAATAACGTCGCATTTTGCAATGTGCGAAGCGATCAACAGATTCTGCTGTTATTAAAAAGCCGTGCCGAAAGTCGAGTACATACATCTTTTTTTTTACCTTCGTTCGCACAATACCAAATATTCGGTGGTGGTGCTACCACCAACCAGCCCGGTCGCACACGGCATTTTTCCGGTTTACTGGTGTTATTGATTATAATCGATTGGGGTTGTTTAACGTAGTGTTGATTGCATCCGTAATTACTGAATTTGTAGGATATGTTCTTGCTAATTCAATATCTTATCGACAATGCTTGACTGGTCCATGCCTGTGTGGCAAGGACGCACTCTGTATACGGTAGTGGGCACCATCTTTTACCTTGGAAAGGATACTAATGGATACAGTGACTAGGGCTGTGTTCCAATTCTTAGACAGCACGTATACAGTCTACGAAGACTACTTAGAAGACAGCATCAAGCCGATGCTGTCCGAAAAATGGAACACATTTAGACGGCTTTTACGCGACAATGCGCCACCTTGCATTGAGAAGAAAAAGCTAAAATAAACAAACGTGACAGTTGTTTTTTCTGGCTTATTTTGTGTTGAAATCAAAAACAAATAAACGCTACTCACATTGAGCGTCTGGAGAAGCGTCAACTTGTCTGCAGACGATCATTCTGACTAGATTTGACCTATCTGAGCGATTCGCTGAGCCGCCATCTTGTTTAGACAGCAAAGTAGCCTGCATCGTATTTGTCTACGCTGCGGTCTTCTCGGAGCTGTCTATTTTGCCGGCTACGTGAGAATCATTGGGATGGGACTTAAGATTGCCGCCGTCCATTTAGCTGTCTGTTTAGCCGTCTATGGTGAGTATTGGAACACAGCCTTGATTTAGATTGATTAACGATGTATATATACTCTGCATGAGAACTATAATGCCACAAGTTTCACTTTCGTAAGTTCATTATCAGCGGACACAATAAAAGTGAAAGTTCAATATTCGAATTTCTCACCGATATCTTCATGGGTGAGGTGAAAGATTACGAAATGTATCTGACTTATTCTTGCGACGTAGGCTCGCTGAAATTTTCCTGAACCCCATATAAGTCATGTCTATGGCATCCACATATGGCAATACACGTCATTTTTACCGATTGGGAACTACGTATCGGATCCAGTAGACGCATTCGAAATCTTTGACGTCACGATGTTTGATGCAAAAATCTCAAGGTGGCGTCTTTAGCCGCATTTTCTTTTTGCTCCTTTCCTCGCTTACCCAGCGTCACTTCAGGATAAGAGTGGTGTTTTTCGGAGTGAAAGCACCTTACTAGTACGCGAAAAATTATTTTGCTATTTATTGTCTTTTTAATTGTTCGATCAGCACTATTGCACTTCAATAACTACGAGAACAAAAACGCGGTAGGCAGTGTTGCATTCTCGCTCCCTCAGAACGAATTCAGGCCCATTGGCACAATGCTATGCATTGTACCACTTATAGACTCTCAAGTTGGAAGATTCACTACGAACTTTCATGAAGAGATGAAATTTTCGCTTCCTCATAGCGGTGTCCTTGTGTGTGAACGTATTACATCAACGTATAGACAAAAAAATACTAGTTCCCAATTTAGTTCCTAAAATGAGACCCCTTTCTTTGTAGTAACTTCCGCCAATAAGAGAAGTAATGTCACCCGTACTTGAATGCTTGAAATATTGCCACCAATGTTAAGACAGGGGAGAAAGAGACACACACAACATTCAAAAACGCACATGCGCTTTTCCGTATCTTACATCTCTTCTTTGCTTCTGCCTAAACATTTGAGCCAACAATTCATCTTTAGCTCTGCACCAAGTAGCCGGACAGCAAAATATATGAAGCAAAGATTCACCCTCATGATAATGTATCAATGTGACCAGGTAAAGGCGTTACGAAACACAACGCTGCAGTTCCATGCAGCCCGACACAAGGCAGTGTACCAAGGTGGCTTCGAACCCACTTGAGACGCTTGGTGACAAAGCGTGCCTGCGTCATTTATTTTACTTGCCGTGCCATTCTCCCCTTCATTCCTGTCATTTTCTTCACTCAGTACTATTTTTCTAACGCTTTGTCGTTTCGAGTTGACAGGCAATGCGACCCTCCGTGTGGCGTGTACTTTCCGGCTGTTGTCCTTGTTCGGCGTTTGTGGGGTCTTGACCGTCATCATGTCCCTGTTTGCACACACAGTCTTTCAACATAAATGCGTACCAGCCACCTGACCACTCTGGTATTGTAGGCTGCTTACTTGCGCCCCTGTCCATTATCTAGCCTCACTGCCAGAAAACCGACCTCGTGCCTCGTTTTGCCAGGATATTGTACACGCATATACACGGGATATACAACTCCATCCAGAATTGCAGCTCCCCCATGGTCTATGACTTATCCACAGGTTCAACTCACGGATTCCGGCATACGGTGAAAAGCTCGGCTTTTGTCTCCAGCGCAAAGCAACTTTCTTGTTGCATGAGAAGTACCGTGAGCATAATTATCTATATACTGACGCTTCAACTAAAGTGGATAGGTCTGCAGGATCGGCGATCTTTCCTACAACAGCGACAACGACGAGGATTTCGTTATTCCATCAGACGACATCGACCGCTGCAGAACTTGCTGCTCTACGTAGCGCAGCTAAAGTCATTAAACACCAAGAAGCCAAGAAATGGGGCGTGTTCACGGACTCCAAAGCGGCACTAAAGTGTTTGGTGTTCGCCTTACACCGGAGACCTCATGAACAACTAATACTGGTAATTTGAGAGATGCTTCACCATCTCTTCGACGAAGGACATAAAATTATGTTTCAGTGGCTTCCAAGTCAGTGTGGCATATTTGGCAACGAATATGCCGATGCAGCTGCTTTATCAGCACACGAAGATGGTGAAGAAGAATCCATTCCATGTTCAAGGACTGATGCTGCAATGAAAATTTAAAAAATGCTGATGCAGAAGTAAAATCCCTGTGGAACACTGAGAGTTTACTGCACATGCAACTGCATAGGCTGGACCCGTCTCGCCGATTTCGGCCTCCGTCCAGACTCTGTCGACTTGAGACAACGGTGCTTTGCCGGCTGTGGCTTGGTGTCGATTTCACCAAAGGTTTTGCCTTTCGAATTGGCATGGAAGACAGTGTTGCTTGCTATAATTGCGGGAGCGATGAAACGATAGAGCACGTTCTCTGTCACTGCCCTCGTTACAGCGTGTAAAGCTAGCTGCTGCGTTTGCTCGCCTGGACGAGAGACCCTAATCAGAACAGTCAGTGCTTGAAAGCAGACATGATCTCTCTTTTCACAGAAAATCAGTGGAGGCCTTATTGAACATTTCGTGTGGTAGTGGCCTATTGATTAGGCGATAGCACCCCTGCTTCATTTTTTTATTTTCTTTGTCGCGCATCTATTTTGCTCTTCGCTTTCTTTCTCATCTTTCTTGCCTATTCCAATTTCTCTTAGTGCATGGTAGCAAACCGGGTGCTCCAACTCTTGGCTAACCCCCTCCTTTTCCCTCATTTTATTCGCTCTCTCTCCCTAGGCTGCTGTTATGTTTTCTTTATCCGGTTACGCTCTCGTAAAAATAATTTTACTTTTAATGAAGAAATCTTGCCAGGATGAACAAAAATAAGAAATTCTTCATAACTTTATCAGTGGCGTTCCGTTTCCTTGAAGCATATATATATATATATATATATATATATATATATATATATATATATATATATATATACATATTAAGTGAACTTTTGTCACGTTGCAGCCGTGGCACGGCCGCAACGTTAGTAAATGCAATTTTCTTTTCGACTGTGCTATCTGTAAGTTCATTGAATATAAAAATTACCCGGACCTGTCGTGCCTTCCCTTCAATATACATTGATATATGTATATATACGCGTGTGCATATGTAAAGCTCCAAGCGTCATCTCTTTAGGCATCAAAGTTCAAAAGTCGCTCAAACATTTTTTGAACCTTTTTTGCGAGCAATAATTGTAAACTTTTCTTGTAGCCTAAAATAGCGAAGCATAGGTGCGACAAAATTTGGTCTTAGTTGCGCATCATATTGAAATACATGGGAAAAGTGAGGGTGAATAAATTTGGTTAAAAAGCAAACACGGTAACTTCATTTATAAAGGGGTGCTCACGGCTCATATGAGTCTTTATATATGTTAGGAACTGCTGGGGTACAACATCCAAAAACCACCATATTATTATGAAAGACGTGGTAATGGAGGGCTCCGGGAATTTCGTTCATGTGGGTTTCTTTAACCTGCGCCGAAATCTAAGCACATGGGCTCAGTCATTCCCACCTTCATCAAAAATGCGGCTGGGACTCGATTCCGCGACCTGTGGGTCAGTTTTTGAGCACCATAACCGTTAGACCATCGTGGCAGGTTCTGTTTTTTTTTCAATTTTACAAGAAATAATTACTTTACTTTGCTCGATAGAATAATATCCTCGCTTTACTAGCAATAAAGTTGTTACCAACCAACTAAGTCACAAACATTCGAACAGTGCTGAAATGTTGATCGCTATTGCTTTTACCGTTGATGCTATACGATATACCTTGGCTGAAACATATTGATGCAACAGTTCAGAATACCGCTTAAGGGGACCTGTATTTCTGGCTTTTGCACAAAATAAATAAATAAAAAATGACGGTTGTGTCTTACTGCTCTTGGCGTTTTAGAGCACAAGGGATATCGGGAATTATCTGCCACCTGACGTAACACGCCGAGCTTTGCGCATGTGACGGTGCTTGGTGACTGAAATAAAACAAAGCTTTTAACGAAGGAATTGAAAGATAAAATGCATGCAGCCACTGTTCTTTTTTTTTCTTCACCACTCTGTTGCACGTATACGTACTTCCTGCGCATTCTATACAAACACGATAACTGTTTAGAAATCACTCAGTGCGAAGAAATCATTTCTACAGAGAATGATGTCTATGTATATATTCACTCGTATTATACAATTTTCTGTCGTGTCCTAACACACCGCTCTCACATCATAGCATTGTACACGTTTACCTCTCCAAGTAATAATATATTTTCAGGTTCGTTTTACAGTGTTCGCGCAACAAAGATCCAACTATAATTACGCATTGCACTTTTGAGTTTGTAATTATGTGCGTATATTGAGCTCAAAGACAACTTTATCGACTTACATAATTAATTTTGAGTTTTTGTGCACAATAGTCGGGCACATTGTGACCTCAAAATCGCAGTTGAACGTGAAGTAAAGCGTGTGTGCATCGTGGTCAAACGATTCAAGCTTTAAACGCATGCTTTGACAATGAGTAGAACATAAAGGACCGATAGAAACTTCTTAGAGAAATGCACCGCAATTACTAAGTCCTAGGAAACACACTTTAACAAACTCAAGTTCACATATAGCTATCTTTGTTTGCTCCCTTCAGTGGCTAGCGATTGATGAGATTCTTTTACGGCTTAATCTGGTGCGTACTAGATCAAATGATGTTCTTGGATTGTAACTTTTAACACATAGAAACGCAAGCAACCGGTACGTCCACCATGTGGTCAATGAAGCTAAAACTTTAGTAGAAGTCAGCATTTACGAATAGTTAGGCTTGTGCACCCAATAGATGTTCACGAACTGGACACAAGAAACTCGTTAAACACCAGGAAGTTGTTATATCGCATTCCAATACACAGCTCATGTAGCAGCGCGACAAAGTAAAGAGGTCGTCGACAGTGACAGTGTAAAAAGCGCGGAGTTCCAGCTGTTTATTCCACTGACAATACCTGGTACGTAAGAAGCGCCAGCTGGTGTGGAAGTGAAACAAATGCAAAGATAGAATAGTATCATTCAGCATAAAAGGCACAGAGTGATATCGACGGAGCCCTAATAACTAAATTGATGAAAACTTGAGCTCACCTTTGGTCAATGCAAGCGATGGCATGCTTACACATCCCTCTCCCGCACCGAGAATGATCACCGCTTCGATTACTCCCTCGACACACCAGCCTTTTTGGTGATAAACAATGCCACTTCTTTTTATCCCAAGCATACAAGGCTTAGTAAGATGCCGTGCAGACGTATAAGCACAGTTACCACAATGTATTTTAATCTGGCCTTCGTTACCTTTCGTTATATTCTTGTGCTCCTTTAGACGAGTGTTAATGCTCCATTAACAGCGGAATAACGAGTTATATGTCAGCGCTCTTTGCACACTCTCTTTGTTATCCATTCTGCTTTTTCGCGCTGATACACGAGTTCGCACGAGTAGCCCAGCAAGCAACCAAATTTTCCAATGACTGAATGAAAAGGAACTCACCCAAGTGGGGAAACCAGCCGATGCACGTCGCAAGAACAAGGAAGCTTCTCATATTTCGGTCACCGCTGAAAAGCTGCCGCCGACATCCCATTGGCCACCGGAACGTCGTCATTCGCAGGAGCACCCGAAACACGCTTGTCTCTTGAGGGAGCCTCTGCTCACTAACGCGAATGATGGCAAGTACGCGTTAGTCCATTGAGCGAGGTAAAACGACTGACCGCGCTGTCAAGACCACAATTTTTTTCCGGCAGCTTTCATGTTATCACCGCAGATTGTTTACATGCGACTCTTATGAATCGATTTATGACACCTAAGGGAAGGCAAATGATCGAAATTAACCGCACCACGCAAGTGACGTATATCATGCACATATATGCAAGATATGACACTCAATCAAACCGAACGAAGTCCTGTCTTCTCCCAGCTACAAAGAGCAGTGTAGCCGTCTTCAGCAGATTCGCCACGAGGAATTCTCTAATCACGAACGACTACGCTACGTCTAGCGGTAGAGGACCACTACCATGACAAACGACGCAACGAACGTAGAAGAGTTTAGGAACACACTTCGCCAAACTTTTGACGGCATCAATACAACGTCACGCCATGCTGGAAGAACCAGTTTTTGCTGTGTAGTGCCCGAAGCGAGCACGAAGCTGTAACTCGTGCAACGCTTCCCACTGCACGTATCTCCCACGCGTTGAGTGAACAGCAGCTAATGTCGGCAAGTCAGCCGGGCTAGCGTCAGAGCGTGGCACCCGCGTGGCACGGATGGAGCGGAGAACGGAGCGTGAGCTACGACTGCGCGCCTGGCAACGTGCCGCTTTCGGCGCGGCGAAGCTGTCTGTGCTCCGGCGTTCCCGAGTGCGTGCTTCCCGAGGATCCCTCCCACTCCCATTTCAACTTTACTTTTGCTCTCTCCCTATTGGGAGAGGAGGGTATGGCCAGCTCTCGAGAAAGGCACTGCGCGGGAATCATCGCTAACGTTCCCGGCGCTGTAGGTGGGGCAGCCGGTCGAGCACATCGAAACTCGTTGGCAAGTTTTTTTCTGTTTAGATTTCTTTGTATAAGATCGCTTTCTTGCGAACCAGTGGCCACACTTCTCGCTTCTCCAATTTTTACCCTTCTTTTGCGTCTCTACGGTGGCGCCATCTGTGAACTATAGATTATAGAAGAGGCTTCTTTCTTCTGGAGATGGCTTTCTTTTCTTGGGTGATGACAAAGCACGCTTGACGTCATTCTAACACACTGTTTTCTCGTCCTCGGTCGTTGTTTGTATTGCATGTCAAGCTGTTCTCTTTTATTGGCAGTTTCATATTTGAGCTGAGTGCAACTAGGCGGGCTGTAAATAGCCAGAGTGGAAAAAAATATTAAGCTGAAACTGCCATTAGGATCGCCCCGAAAAAAATATTTCCTGCTTGCACAATATGTTTTGTGTCGATTTTATTATTTTGGCCACATCCCGCTTCATCACGTGCCTTCTTCGGCAACAATCTTAGCACACTGAGATTAAAGGGATGTTCATCGGTTAGTATCGGTTGTCACAGGCCATCAAACCCTGATAAATGTGCTCTTTATCGCAGTTCGTCAATTTTGTTTATTATTTTTATATACTGCTGCTCTAAGTACTAGACTCCTGGAAAAGTATCACGGTACACACAGTGTTTTGAATTATTTAATGAACATGTGTACAGTAGTAAAACAACCGAGTGCGAAAGCTTCTTTAGCGGTGTATGGCCGCGGCTGGAGGCGTTGAAATCACCTGCTGTGAAAATTCGGCTGTGTCTCGTGCAGCCTCATTGTTCCTCACTGGAAATTTATGAAGGTGATATGACTTTTGTTGCTGTTCCTCTTCCACCAGTGCCGTAGCTATAAGTGCTTCAGCGCTGTTTATGTCCTGAGAAGGACAGTTGCTGTTGTCCAACCGCTGCTTTATGTTAGGTCGTCCTTCCATAACTTTTTTTCTCCACCAATGTGGTTACTGTGATCGAGTGCTGACCCCAAGGTTCAGGGATCTAATCTCTGCTGCGGCTGCCGCACTTCGATCGAGACTAAAACCAGGAGCCACACACACTTGGTAGAGGCACAGGTTGAAGCATCTTAGGTGGTCGGAGTTACCGAGTGCCTCCACGACGGCGTCCCTCATAATTATATCGTCGCTCTCGGACGTAAAACCGAAGAATTAAAATATAAATAAGGTCTCCACCAGTGTGTGCCACATTTTTTCTATCTTACGGGTGAAGAAGCTTAGGCTCGAGCCATGTCCGTGTCATTTCTCGATGATGTCGAAGAACAAGCGCGTTCCAGACCACACATTTTCTCTCTGCGATAGCGACACAGCACATGCAAGGTACCCACTTTACGCCACGACGATAATGCTGATGTCGATGAAGATGATGACGATCATGATCGCGGACAATGACTGGCTTGTGCAATATATGATGCCACGATATTCCCCACGATACATTTCATATGACTGAAAACAACCAACAACAACCAGGGGAACATAGAATGACTTTGGGTTTGTGAACTTCAGATTTGATTCGATACCATAAAAGAGTAATTATATAGGCAAAATGAAAGTCGCAACTCGACCTGCCATATCATTTATGAGCAATAAACACAGTATATAAGTGTACACCACTTTGTCACTCATTTGCATGAGGTAGTAGTCAATGTCACGAGCGATTCGCCGTTACACCTAACGGTCCAACTGCTTCACCGACTTATCATCATTCACCTAATGGAGATGCCATCATTTTTACTTGCACTTTTACTGCTACTAGACACATTGGTTTAGCGGTTGCTGATGTCAACTGCTGACCTGCAAGTTGTGGGATGAAATCCAAGTCGGGGCAGGTGCATTTCTGATAGAAGTAAGTGCACTGGAGTCCCATGTGCTTATAGTTAGGTGCCCGTCAAAAAACACCAGGTAGTCTAAATATCCGGAGCCCTCCAATGTGGAGTTTCTCATAATCATGTCGTTGTTTTGGGACCCTAAACCCTAACGTTTAATATTATTAACATTTATTTGCCGATATTCCGCATTTCTCAAAGTAAACTACAGAGGGTGCATGGTCTTCTATCGGGTCTGAAAGGTTTTCTTTGGTGTTCGTGTATAATTAGGGTTATCTTGGAAAACATCCTGACTTTTGTCATTATCGTTAACACACCTTGCATTGTTTCTTTCCTACTTTAATAAGAGACAAGTACACGAGCCAGCATCTTAAAGAAATTTCTCGTTTACTTTTTTTCCTTAATTTCCTTACGTAGCCTAGTCCTTTAAATGTGCGTGGTTATACGAGCTCTTTTTCGTGCACCGGAACAGCACGTTCCTCGCAACTAATGACGCAAGAAACCGGCTCTGTGTTTCCCTGATAGTCGCCGCAAAGAAACTAAATGGTCCATTCACGTTCCTCCTACCTCGATACCGTTTTTCGGAATAATCCATTTCAAACGGCTTCTCGGTGCAGCCGCTTCCTGTTCTCATTCCACAGAAAGCAATTCACGGCTCGGCTCTGGTTTCATCTGGAGAAAATGACACTCTCCGCGTGAAATAATCGGCGCGACACCGGTGCGCGAGGGGACTCCATGGAGACATTAGGAATTCATGTAAGTACGGGTTAAAAACAAAGTATATGAAACAGCAGGAGGCATCAGGTAATTGTAAAATCGCTTTAACAAAACCTGTAACCAAGTATTGTTAGTTACTTCTTTCTTTTCTTATCACTTGATTACCTGACTTCTTTCAGTTTCAGTCTCGCGGCAAGCTATTCCCTTTAAAGCCAACGAAGGTAATGAAATTTAAGGGCTCGTTCTTTCTTCTTACACATTATCTTAATGAAAAATGACAGACAAGAAAGCGATGAAAAAGAACTTGTAATAACTAGGTTATGAATGCTATTAAATCGAAGTGGGCGACAACACAACTTCTCAATGGCAGGAACCGAAGCTGCAACAATGAAGTAATGATTCCGCAGCCCTACTGATTAATCTACAGTAACAATCATAATACCACACACTTTATCGGGCATGCCTGTACGAGCGGGCCTGGTAGTGTTACTCAGAGCCAAGGATACCCAGAACAGTGAGTGTGAAACACTCTTTGGGGCAATCACTCAAATCATATTACAACGAAAAAGAAAAGATAACGAACTCCTAGCACTTCATAAATAATCCCGGGGGAATGGAAGTTGAGTATCTAAGGTATTTGCCAAAAAACAATTTTTGATGCACTTATGAACAATAAGTAGCAGATGTGTTCACCCATGCCGCAAGTAAAAGTGCTAGGTTAAACTCTTCGTTCAACCTTCCGTTTGTCCCTCGAGGCGAGCTTGACGGAAGCGTCGTTCAATCAGTCATTCAGCAGCCGTGTAATTTAATAAACACACTTACCACGCCTGGCGTGAATAATTCACAAGCAAAAAAAAACTACGGAATGTTCCCGGGGCAGATTGATCGATCAAGGCTCCTGTCATGCTGCAATTTATTCTATTACTAGCCGGACATGGCATCAGTTTTTTTTTTTTGTTACATGAACTGTCAGCACCCGACGAGTACATCTTCTCCTGGATCTGTTTCTTTGCCTTTTCTATTCGAAAAAACTTTCTGTGCCGCTGCTTGTTTTATTTTTATTTATTTATATTTTTTGCATGCGGCATTGCACCCCGGCTGGTTGAGGTCTTTATTTTCGCTGACAAAACGTTCGAATTCAGAATCAACGCGCCTTCGCCAATAAGATTACGAAGATTCCTTGGCCATTTCAGCACCTCTTTACCGTAAAAACAGGTTGTGCATAAAAACAGTGTCCTCAATGTACAACGTGTCGTATAGTAGTCAGTTGTTACAAGAGAACGCGCCAACATCATCTCTATCTCTCTCTTTTACTGCAGTGCTTTGTCTTCGCTCAAGAAAGATGTATCACCGAAAGCATAGTCAAATGCATACATTTACTGCTGGCCTACCCGGTCTTCAAGGCGAGTCGCTTGTTTACGTGTTTTTAGGAGCCAAGCTTTTTAGAGTGTAGTCCCTCGTCGTCCACCGCACTCACCCTTAGTACTCGGAGTGCTCAGTATATGGCGCTGCGGCGCTCACTTCACTTATATGTGCAGGATACGTGTGATTTAGTGTGAGGAGACAGACAGACAGACAGACAGACAGACAGACAGACAGACAGACAGACAGACAGACAGACAGACAGACAGACAGACAGACAGACAGACAGACAGACAGACAGACAGACAGACAGACAGACAGACAGACAGACAGACAGACAGACAGACAGACAGACAAACGGGCGGACGGATGGATGGACGAATGGATGAACAAAGCAACACTGTATCGACCTGGTCTTTGCAAACTTTCCACTATACGGCCGATCCAAGAACCATTCTTCCTTCACTTTACCGACCATAAAGAAGTCATAATGAAGGGGAACGTAAGCCACGTCTCGCTACCATCAACGAATGAAATTACGTTGTGTATAAATACCATGTTTTTCACGTCTTTGATGATCCACAAGGCAAAATTCCTGGAGAATTTATGGTTTGCCGATGTTCTTCCGGAGCGTTGCCACTCATCATCATTCAACCCCTTTATATGCTGTATTTTTTTTGAGAAACCGGGATCAGTGAAGAGTTCCAACTGTTCATTGGCAATGTAGTGGTGAAGTACATGGAATATGCTGCAGTAGCGGTTTTGTGGTGTCGTCAAAGGCTCTTATTTTCTCGCGAATATTTTACACCAGCTTTTTTCTTCTCACGTACAGGGTAGCAAGCCGGAGGCTCCATCTGCTTAACCTTGCTGTTTTTTCTCTATCTCTCTCCCGTTGTCTGTCACTATATATGCATGATGTTTTATTTTTTCTTGCACTCTAATTGCAACATCAGTGGATAATTGATAGCTACCGCCGAGTAGCTAGCGACTTCTGGCGACTCAGTGAGTGTTTAAAGAATGGTTATTTTTATACCTATTCATTATCAGTTCTATAGTCTTGTCTTGCCTTACAGCTGTAGTCCCTGTAATACCATCTAACCACCTTGCGCACCAGAAGCACCGCATGTCCGCGAATTGGCAATATTAACGTTTTTTTCCTGTAATAATTACAACCTCATCTAACTCGTGATTCTCCTGACATGACTAAGGTAAGAAAGCCCTAACAGTTTCATTACTTTTCCTTTGAAAGAACATTCAGAAGTGATCTTCCATATGGCCTAGATATTCGTGGCTAAAAAAATTCAAAAGTAAGAAATCAGTGGAGCCCCACATTGTAGAAAGGACTCTCTCTCGCTCACTACAAGCTTTATATGAAATGTGGCTGCGCAGAAACGAAGGGGAAAATGTGTTCTGTAATAATTAACGTACTAGTATTATCACGTGAATAAAATTGTTCTACGTGCAAAGACATGATGGCGTAAAACTAAACAAGTGCGACTGATCTAACCTGTCTGGTGCTCTAATGATCACTAGCCCGGCGGTAAGAGTAAACACAGTACATTAGGCCCTCCTCATGCGACAGAAATAATGATGCAGTATTTACGCTCTAATTGGGCACGGGGACTTGACAGAGAAACAAATCAACGTATAAGAAACAGCTGATACAGTTATTTTCTGCTTGTTTCCCGACGTCGTGAAATTTAGCCTCGCTGCAAGATCGACTGCATAATCTCTAACTTTTATAGGTCTGGCAAAAGCTGCGCACAATATACGCCAGGTGAAATTCAACATCTGCTTCAGCGATTGAAGTGTTGCATGTAACCACCAGGAGAATACGTAATCTGTAACAGTAGCTTGAGAATATTCATATTGCAGGACACCCAGTGCTTAGTGGAAATACAAAATTAAGGTTGACGTTAGCAGAGTAGAAGTTTGGGCCAGTTTGTGATGCATACTTCGTGAAATGAAGAACAATGAACGTGATAGACAAATGAAAAACACACAGGACGAAGCGCTTCGTCGTGTGTGTGTCTCTTCTTTTGCTGTGCCGTTCATGGAGTTTCATTTCACTAAGTACGATTAACGTAGAATTCGCATTTTCAGCGGAGCTTCATCGTCTCCACTCGTAACATGAGCCAGGCAATAACTACAAAATATAATAACCTCAATGGAGCAGCTCAGTATTTTTCGCGCGATAGTGCTAGAAAGTTCATTTCACTGAATTCAGGTATGAATTTCTGCGACAGCGTCGGCATCTTTGGTTGAGGGAAAAAAAAAGCAACGTTGGCCGTAAGCGAAAATTCGCGATAGATGCACAAAAAGATAGAAGACGGTAGGTGTTTGCGATTTGGTGTTTCTTGACCACCGAGATACGTGAAGGCAGGCTAACTGTTGGGAAGGCGATGGTGTGTGTGTGTGTGTGTGTGTGTGTGTGTGTGTGTGTGTGTGTGTGTGTGTGTGTGTGTGTGTGTGTGTGTGTGTGTGTGTTAGTTATATACTCACCAAATAAATTGGTGTAGCTTACTTGAATGCAAGCCTGCCCACATAGGTGCTATTTTAGCATCTCACATCTCATTATATACGGCATTAAAGTCAGCGCGTACTAACTGATCTACTCATTCTCGTAAATACCACCCGTATAGAATACAACTTCTTTTTAATAGCTGGTCACATGAGAAATAAAGTTTACCGTTTCATTGGCTTCTTGAAATTGTTTTCCTGGCGTTGTCGTAGGAAGGCGGATCTCTCGATGCCAGCTTCGAAGCAGCTGACTACTAATTCTGCACGAAGGAGGCAAACACCACGTTAAACTTTACACGGACGGCAGGAGAAATGTTGGAGGATCTGCCGCAGCTGTGACCATCCCAGCAAAAGCTGAAACCATCCAGTTTGAAAGCGAAGCTCGCGGAACTACACAGCTCATTCCGCAGTATTCATCGTGAAGAACTTTCAATGATTTGAAACCAGCTGTGCAATGTGTTCGAACTGCTCTACGTCGTGCACCTCAAGACGAATTGGTGCGGGAAGCATGACACTTGTATCATCAACTAACAGAGAAAGGACATGATGTTACTTTTCAATGGTTACTATGCCGCTGCGGTATGATTGTTAACTAGCATGCCAATGATGCAGCTAAAAGCGTTCACAAAAAATGGTATGATGAACCCTATTTCACTATCAAAAAGCGACGCAGCAGCAAGGATTAACACGCTCGCACATATTGTTGCAAGGTTTGTGTGGAGTATGCCCGTTTTTTTTCGAATCCATCTTCATCTCCTTAATCCGTGCCTACGACTTATAATTCCATCTGGTTTATCCAGATCTGAGACGACCGTTCTCTGCCGCATGTGGTCTGGGTGTGTTGTACGTACGCCATTGCTTGGCGCATCGGACGGGCAGACAGTGCTGCGTGTGACCATTCCGGTGCTGAGGAAACCATCCAGCATATTTCGTAAGTAGTCTCAGTACAGCTGCCAGAACAGTCCCTGTCAGCAGTGTTTTCACGCTCCGACGACCAGCAGCTTTCTGAAAACTCATTTTCGCTGCACTGGTAAGATCGAGCATTCACACCGAAAAGTGACGAAGGCGCTCTTCAAGGTTCTGCGAGCGACCCACCTCGTCGAACGATTGTAATATTCCAATGTGCATATTTCCCCTTCCTTCTTTTTTTCTTTCTCTCATTTTTTTTCCTTACTTTTATGATTTCTTTTCCCCTTCCCCCGTGCAAAGCAGCAAACGAGATACTTAGTCTCCAGTTAACCTTTCTAAATATCCAAAATATCTAATATCCTAAATAGCCTGCCTTTACGCACCTTATATCTCTTTCTTTCTTCTTCGAAATTTTTTCGCCGATTCCTTGTTGTGACTACTTGATTCTAATAATTATTGGCTCGAGCTGTCCGCACATTTCTAGCCGAACATATTATTAGTATATACCGGAGAAAAATATCAGCACGGAATGCCGCAGAGACCGACCAGCACTACGCCATATCTCCCTCATTTCCTTTGACCCAACAAGCGTGTATTGATATGCGGTCATGATTGAAATATACGCCTTCGGGTAGCGTCTATTATTCCGTTTTACCATTTGCACGATTAGTTTCCGGAGAGACCGCGGACACGGTTGGTGGAGATAACAGAGGGTCATAGAAATCCTACTCAGTGTCGGGCTTCCTTGTACCGTTTGTTGATCCGTGCTTTGGCCCTACAATATGATGATTTAGCCAAAAAAACATCAAGGAATTAGCATTTAAATGAAACGGCCAGATATCCCACCGATGTGCTCGTGCCTAGACGGAAAGAAACCAGTGGCAGAGGGGTCATGATTTAGTGGACGGAACAGAGAGGCGTACGAGGCATGATTATCGCGAGAACAGAGAGCGTCCGTAACAGGTTGGGATGATTCCATTTTCTCAAACACATTTTGTGTTCATTGACGAGTACGTATAGGAAAAACGTGGAAGAAATTTCGTTTTTCCCCATAGATGTTTTCGTGCGCTACTTCTTTGCTTTGAAGCTCTGTTGAAAAGCCCTCGCACTGTCTGCACATAGAGAAAGCAGGTTCTAATTTGAAGAAACATGTAAAGAAGCTAGGTTTAAATGTTACACCTGGATGACTGTAACTAGAGAGCATTGTTAGAACTATCAAGATTGCGTGTCCCCCAGGAAGGGCGAGCGTATATGGCACGTGAAAACCCTTGCCTATTCTGAGGATTAGCGCTCTTTGTTACATAATTAGTCTTGACTCTTGAGCGCACTTTGATCTCACAAATAGCTTCTTTAATCGGCTGAGTTACATTTTCACATCGCTGGGAATTTGTGAAGTCTACAAATGCAAGATGTTTTCTTTGGATAGTACAGATTTTGTATAAAAATCCTATGACATAAAAGCTCCTGTTGTTCCCGTACATCAACTTCACGTCGAGACAGAAATTCTTCAGATGACAGTTAAGAGAATACTGCTGCTACACTTACCAAAAAATTCAATCATTTATTGTGGACTTGAGCTAGCGCATTACTAATTTTAGAAAGTTGTAATACGTGCCAGTTTCTGACCTATATACTTATTTGTTGGAAGTTACAAAAGTTGCACGTAGATCCAGGTATTGATAGTATAAGTTCAAACGTGAGATTAAAACTTATCACCGCCTGCGCGCACTAAGCGCACCCGTTCTGTAACGTGAGAAAAGAACTAGGTATGACAACAGTGTGAAGAAATTCTAAAGAAGACAGTCTTTCTTGGGGTACATCAACGAAAACATTTAGTCCATCGGTCTTTCTTTCTGTCTGCCTGTACATCTGTCTGTCCGTCATACACCGTGCTGAAGGTGAAAAAATGTCGCTGTACAAATTGCAAAGTTTTAAACACCATTTTATTACACGAATTCACAAAGGTAAAGCGGTCATCACATTTGTGGGGGGAGGGGGATATGTAGTTTCGAAGTATTTTATACAAATCACCAAGAAGGAATCATTCCGTCTGTACACAATCATACAACATTTCGAGAAATAGTGCATTCATTACAAAGCATTGCTAATCGGCCGAAGAAGGGATATTTTATCGCAATAATATTCCAGAAAACTGCTAGCTGTTGAATGCAAACCACGGCAATCTCACACGACGATAGAGTGCACTTGTAATGGCATGCATGTGCCGTAATAATAATAATAATAATAATAATAATAATAATAATAATAATAATAACCAGAGCGAGCATACAAAGCGCAGTACATGTAATATTCTGGTGAATAAGCTTGAAAGCTTGAAAAATTCATCAATTCTGTAAATTTTCCAACTCTCCTGCAGAAAATTCTTGGTGCTCATATAAAACTTATGCACGCTTACGTAACTTATAAACAATGTTTTGAAAAATGTACTCTGAAGCTTTATGATATGATATCTCATACAAGATCATGTGACGAAAAATAGTTTAACTATGAAAGCATATAATGCCAGTTGGGAGTTCATCCCTCGTTACCTGCAGAATGGTTGAATTGTTGACCGTCATATATATATATGTATGGTTGAAGTTAGAAATGCTGATTACTATATATTCGCTTGAAATATATTCTTGCAGTTTTCCACCAGCCACTTCTGTTTTCAACTTTTTTTTTCCGGCTGTGCAAACAACCGCATACATGCAGCCTACTGCTCTGGCCGCGCTTTTACCATATAACAGAGAAAAGGCGCCACGTTACATTTCAGTGGTTGCCAAGCCACTGTGGAATTAACGGTAATTAACGGGTTGATCAAGCTGCCCGTTCAGCCCATACAGAAGAGAACGATCAGTCAATACCTCTCTCCACGATGGATGCTGCTAGGAGGCTCCCCATGCTTGGTCGCCAAAGCTCCATGTCACTTTGAAATGAGCCTCTTTTTACGCATGCAAGATTACGATCCCTTGATCTTACGTTAAGGTTACAGCTTCCAACAAAACATCGACGAGGATATGCTACTGCTCCGTGCAGACTATGGTTGGGAGTCGCGTTTATCCGTGTGTACGCGTTCCGCAAAGGGATGGCCGGTGCCGCCGCCTGTGCACACTGTGGAAACGAAGAGACAATTAGACACGTCCTGTGTGACTGCCCGGAAAGAACCTAGAAAGACAATACCTTTTTAATGCACTAAACAAGTTAGATGACCAACCGCTGTCAGAAGAAAGTATACTGCGCCATCTTCATAACTCATCATCAAAGAAGGAGGTCGTGCAAGTGCTACTGAGGTTCTTGCGAACTACTGGCCTGTTGGAACGCCTCTGAGTTGACTGATTTTGTGTGTGCGTGTGTATTTGTGTTTTCTCTTATTTACTTCTCTCTCTCTCTCTCTTTCAACTCTCTATTCCCCAACACCAGTGTAGGGTAGCATACCGGATACTAGCATCTCGTCAATCCCCCTGCTTTCCTTTTTTCTCATTTCTCTTTCACAGAAACCTTGGTGACCTTGGCAGAGCCACATGGCTCCATAAGGCAGCTTGCTAGCAATGTAATAAGCCCCGCCGCGGTAGTCTAGTGGCTAAGGTACTCGGCTACTGACCCGCAGGTCGCGGGATCAAATCCCGCCTGTGGCGGCTGCATTTACGATGGAGGCGGAAATGTTGTAGGCCCGTATGCTGAGATTTGGGTGCACGTTAAAGAGCCCCAGGTGGTAGAAACCTCTGGAGCTCTCAACTACGGTGTCTCGCATAATCATATGGTGGTTTTGCGATGTTTAACTCCACAAATCAATCAATCATAGCAACGTAACAGCATTCACAAACAAGGGACACCGATAAAGAAACAGCTACAGACCAAAGAAATAACGCCGCGGGTGAAAGGTGAAAAAATGGGAGGTTGGTGTAATGAACCGGGATGAAGTGGGGAAGAGGAAAGCGCTGACATAGCGTTGGGGGCGCAGACCGGCCTGTCACCCCCTTGCATGCCATCGCACATTGCGTTTGGGTGAGGGTAGAAAGGGTGTAAAAGAGAAAAGGTGGAAGGAGGAACGAAAAAGAGGTTGTGGGTGGTAGGTCCGTTCGTCGATCTGCTTGTTTCACGTGGAAGGGAAAAATTTCCCTAGATGTTCACAATTTTGCTCAGGTAGGTATTGTACTTACCGAGATCTTCGAGCTCAGGAAGTACGATACCACTCAGCACAAAATGTGCTTGCATGCGTTACTGCTGTTGTACGAATAAATGTTTTTTTTACGTGCGTAATATCAGAAAAAAAAGAAACCTTACTGATGACCTGAGAGCATGAGGACTTCGCATAACTTGTGTTTCAAATACCTATATATGCTAGAAAAAAATAAACATGGAACAGAAAAATGTCTCCGAGTCTGTAAGTTCAAGTTGTCTATTTGAAAAAATATCGTGTATTGTGAATAAACGATCACTAAAGAGAAAAACAATCTTCATAATATTGGTAAATTACTCTTTCTCAATTCCAAGATCGCCATGTTAGCAGTAAGAAGACGGTCGGTAAGCGAGAAAGCGCACGAAAAATAAAAAGCTTTGTGTCTGCCGCACCTTGAAATTCCCGCACCAAACTCCATGGCATTGAAGATTTTAACGGTATCTGCTAATTTCTATGTAGCTCCTAATCAGTAAAAGACCTAGAGCATTTTCCGCACAGGGGGCCACAGACATAACGTACGACGTTTAAGAAAGTTTTTATTGGCCTATGCAACCAAGTTACAAAAGATATGCCTCTAAATTTATGACATCATAGCGAAATTAAAAATCAAACTATGATGTTGGTTTTCTGTTGTATTGCTTAACCTAAGATGTTGAAATTACAGAGATGACAGTTTGCAAAGTTCAATTTATCCATATAAACTGATTAATCGTTCGATTTTTGCGTAGATTTATTCACGTATCACTCGGTGCATCGGCAGGCAACAGTATCGAAAACATTTTGTTCAATTGTTTTAGACAGTTCACCTCAGTTAGCCCTATACAATGGCAATAGCATTCGTTACACTGCCGTCACCATGAAGCATGTAACTTTCAATTTTTTTCTCTAATATGTTTATTTAATTTATTTTTTCTTTAGTAAAGTTGTAAAAGTTACGCAAGAAATGGTCAATCACCACTATTTTTTCAATAAATTGCGTAATAGCGCTAGCTGGGGTCGTTGAGTGCAATCGTGAAAGCCAAGTCGAAAAACAGTTGGTCGCAAGTTCGCCATTGCTCCAACGGTCCGCCGCAAAGTGCCGCCCCTTCCCTGCACTTTTCGATAGTGGGCCACGTAGCAACCACCCTGACCACCCCTCAACGTCGCCTCTTCACTGTGGAAATTCAGTATCTCCAGTCTTTCAAACCGTGTTGTACTAAGAGGCTTGTTCGTGCTTTACCTACTTATCGTTAAGTTTTTTTTTTTACTTTCCCTTCCATTACAAAGAGGCATTTCTATGCTCCGAGCGACCTGTTTTCTGTCCAAGCTGCGGTCGCTTGTCTTTGAGAGAGCGAAAGGAGCTTTCAGACAAGAGTGGAGAGGCACAGATGGAAGGCTGTAAAATAAATTGCCTGTCTCGAAAGGAATTACCGGCGCCGTCCCGTTAAAGAAACCAACCTAATTTAATGCCATGGTTTGGAAACTGGTGGTTCTAAAAGAATCTGCACAGCGTCCGGTCTCGATTGTAAGTAGATCTTGCGGTGGACGAGAACAGCCGTTCGGCTTTTTCTCGCTGCACTGTCCCTCTCACCAGCAAAGTCGTTTCTCTCCCGCACCTTTTCTCGCAGTCCCATAGCCATGTCCCACTTAAATCGATTAGGTTTTGTGTTAGCCTTACACGAGTGTGTTCTTTTTGTGTGTATGCTTGGTGCTTTTATTCCTTCGACATATATCGGCTACGCCTAATGAGGAATTTTTTCCAACGTATGCTCATGTTTCGAAACGCGGCTGCTTTAATACGCTACACTCTTTAAAAAAACAAGGTAAAACCTTTGTAGCCAAGGTAAGGTCAAAAAGTTAGTAACAGCCACCGTTACAAACTTTCTTAGACTATTACTAACTTTCTGCAGTCTCTTTAATACTTACCTTAGCAGACACTTCAATGTTGCAATGGTGCTGTTACTCTCGCGTACTCTCGGTACTCTCGCGTACTGTTACTCACTTTTGGTCATGCGTCTGCTAAACAAACTACTTAAACGCACCTTGAAAGTTATTATTACGAACTTTCTGCGACCTATTTACTAGCATAAAAATCTATTTAAGCTAATTCAGGTGATATCAGTAATATCCTGTCTTAGATATTGTAGGTTGCTGGGGCGGTACAATGCAAAATGGACGTAAAATATTTTTTGTCTGAATACATTTGAATAAATTTCGTACGCTTCGGAAGCACATACACAAATAAATTGTAAGCTATATAAATAAGAACAAAAAAACCTAAACCATCAATCCTAGCCGCGTTTCCCAAGTACTGCCACCGCCGCTGAATAAACATATACCATCTCCGACTAAAGAGAACCATGTGAGGATGCGAAGCAGCGCTAGTGTTCACTTGTGTTTCTATTTGCTCTTTATATTTGTATGTTTCCATGTGTGTTTTATTTGTTTGTGGAGTTGTGTGTACGTTGTGTACGGCGTATGTTACCCCCCTGTCATTTGTGTGTATTACCATGTGTGTGTCGCAAAGTTGTGCTACTAGGAGAATGAAACGGGGCGAGCGTAGCATAATAGACGATCGCACAGCTATTGCGGAGATAAGTGGGATAGACAAAGCGCAGCGGAGGCAGTGCTTTGCCACCTGCTCCCCCAGCTCCTCACGCTCACGCGAGAAGAGGGGGGAGAGTTGGTACATGCGCAGTGTAGGAGCAGACGGCCACCGAGGGACGGACACAGCCCCGAGCAAAAGATGCTTCTCATCTAAAATAAAGCGAACGTGGTACTGGTATATATTACATTTGGAACCACCTGAGAATCATGCGTGTCGCGTACATTTGTCTTTGTGTATGCGTTAGGTTATCATTCATGACATTGTGTGCGTAATTACCAAATGATTGATCAGTATATGTTGATGCTCGGCCATTCTGACATTATAAAAACGGGTGATTCATGAGAAATTTATTTATTTATTTATACATACTACAGCCCCCAATTTGGGGCTATGGCAGGAGTGAGCATTTACACAAACAAACAGATCAATAGAGCAATAAAACAAAAGAACACTTAACGCAAATCAGCAAGGGCAAGTAAAAAATTTTCCAGCGGAAGGGAGCGAATATCACCGGACAGTTGATTCCACATTTCGGCAGTGAAAGGAAAAAAACTAAATTTGAATGTGTTAGTTCGACAATGGTAAGGCTTGATATTAAGGTGGTGATTACTTCTAGTTGTGGACGGCGAGGCAAATGAGATGTAGGTATTGTGGGACATGCGATAGACCGAGAATGATAACGGTCACTAAGTTTTGTAAGGGTAGTAATCATTATTACCTATGTTTTACTATATAGGAACGCGAAATGTAGGTACCACCACTAATGCGTTTTTAACATTGAGGTCAGTGATGGTTACTTACTTCCCCGTTTTTAGCAGAACTTACTAACGGAGTTGTAATATATGTGACAAATAGTTAGTATACCGAAGTTAATATTACTTGGTTGTTGGCAGGCTAAAGGCTCCTGCACCCCTTCATGACACCTAATAAGACTGCCGGCGAATTTTTTCGAGTCTTTTTGACAAAAACACTCATGGCTGTCATGACTACCAAATGTGTTATCATTGTTTAAGTATAGGCTAGAGGAACAGTGAAAAAGGTACGAAAAGTAGTCCTCAATGTGGCTTATGCCGATAACTCTTTCCTCTTAAGACGTAATGATTATGTACTGACTGTTTTACGACAGAAGAGCGTCGTTGCACGCGTTTGGTTCTCGGTGTGGTGAGTGATAGCCCGCTCTTTCAACGAAGCCTGATACCATGCTAATGCACCCGTCTAATGGACGACTGTGTGGTTATTTGGCCTTTCTTGAAATGAGTCTGCTTCACCCGCAATTACTCTGCCAAATAGGCTCTGTAGGCGTGACAGGAGTGTTAGAAGAATCTGGCTCTACGCTGGCGCCAGCTTCAGCCTTACAAGAGCATGAGTGGTGGCCGCAGTGTTCCTGATGTTGGTAGCCACTGTTGCAGCCGGTATCACTATATACTGTGCTTCTGTTGCCGCGGCTGGTCAAATGAATCACAGTAGGGGTGCCAGTGGAGTATCGTTCGGCAGTTCAATGTAAGCTGTGAAGATGCGCTTCACTGAATACTGCAGTTAGTAGAACCAAAATTCGTATCTGTTTCTAGGAGGAGTGCAAAAACGCCGCAGAAGTTGAAAACTGTGGGCTCCTCGAAACGGTGACTGCTGCTTCGGTGATTCCAAGGCATCTCCGATTTTCAGAGAGAGGGATAGGATGCAGCATCGGCACGCACTATGGCGGGGGTAGGTATGTATGTATGTGCGTGTGTGTATGTGTGTGTGTGTGTGCGTGTGTGTGTGTGTATGTAGAGAGAGAGAGTGAGAATTTATTAGAAGGCAGAGAGGCCCGCCTGAGCTATGAGCTAGTTCGCTCTAGCCTGCTACTCTACACAGGGGACAAGGAAAAGGGGAAGGAAAGAGGGATGAAGGGTGATGATGGGGACAAGAAGAGGTGATGCGTATGTACAGTAGCCTCTTAGCATAGTACCCTACAGTTTAGTTTCAAGTCCAGTGCTTTTTATAAAGTCTAGAACAGCCTTTGCAGCAGTTTTTGACACTGTTTGGTCGTTCATTGCTGACAATACGTGGCTTTCACTTAATGGTGTTCGTCCAATGCTCGCCAACGTTGCAGTTGGCATTTTTCTTTGCGCCACGTATAATGCACAGTCACAAAATATGTGAGCTATCGTTTCGTGCACTTGCAGCGTTCACAATTAGGGTTTTCCACACAGCCGATTAGATGGGTGTAGTGGCGAGTGAAGGCGACGCCCAGGCGAATTCGGTGCAGTATATTAGCATGTCTTCGGCTGAATTTATCTGGAAGACGAAAAGTCATACCGGGGTCTGTTTCCCGCAGGCGCTTGCTCCGGTGATCTGGTAGCGACCAGTAAGTGGCAGCGCATTCGCGCATGAGTGATCTCAACAATGTGTTGACGTCACTTCGCGAATACGGTACTTTGACGTGCATAGGAGCGTTGTATACTGCTGCTCTTGCTTTGCTATTGGCTGTTTCATTGCCAACCAGGCCGCAGTGTCCAGGAATCCAGTGGAGTGTAATCAAGTGACCGCTCCTGTGCGTTAGGTCAAATGCTTGGACGATTCCTCTATTCCTAGCGCAAACTCGTAAAATTGGCCTCTTCTTGAGCAAGAATGAATAGCTTGAAGCGCTGATTTTGCATCAGACAGAATCATCCATTTACGCGGTGCTTGGTCGTTCACAAACTTTATGGCTTCTTGTATAGCAACAAGTTCTGCAGCTGTCGAAGAAGACCTATGATCTAATTTGTATTGTCGGAAAATACCGAGTTGAGGGATCACGAAGGCTGCAGCTGAGGCGGATGAAGTTACGGATCCATCGGTGTAAATGTGCACAGAGTCGCTGTATCGGTCATCCAAATGTGCCAAGGTGAGTTGCTTGAGGGCAATATAAGAACACGCGACTTATACGAAATTCCACGTATGTGAAGGCAAACCAGCGCTTTAGTCAATGTCCATGGAGGCACTGCAGGGATTACGGCAGGTGCAAAGCCTGAAGGGAGCTTGTGCCTATGCGTATCGAGGCATCGCGAATAGGTACAGCCTGGTCGGTCCACTTGTAGCGAAGACAACGGGTGCTGTGCATGTAGGGTCAGCAGACGAAGGTGCACACGAAGAGGCTCACAGGACGTGTAAACCTGTATAGGGTAGGTGCGGGAGTCCTCTATAGTGCCAGAGGTTGACGTGCACCGTGGCAGGCCAAGGCATATTCTCACTGCTCGTGCCTGAAGGCTCTCTAAAGTACGAAGGCACGTTGTCCGCATGCCGGAAAGTACAGGTGAGCTGCATCATATATAGCCCACAAACCATGCCTTGTATAACTGCACAAGACTTTTCTCTGAAGGGCCCCATCTCAGACCTGCTATAACACGAAGAACATACACAAAACTGATTAGTTTGTTTCGCAGCACAGTCACATGCTTTGACCAGGACAGGTTGCGATCAATGACGACCCCTAAAGAGCGGTGGTGCTTGACCGCGGGAATCACTGCTCTGTCAGCGAAGATTGGGTATCGCGGCATTGATTTCTTTGCTATTGAAAGCAGCACACTTTGCTATTGAAAGTTCCAGGCCCTGACGACGCAAGTACTTAGATGTTACTGATGTGCCTCGTAGTAGCCTTGCTCGTAGTTGTGGTCGCGTTGCTCCAGATGCCCATGGGCATATGTCGTCTGCATGCGCACTGATTCTGTCAACTTCGGGAAGCTCATCTTCAAGGCCAATGAGTGTGATGTTAAAAAGCATGGGGCTCATGACGACACCTTGCGGAACTCCACGGCTTACGAGGTGCCTGGCCGTGTCGTCGTCAGACGTCGTCATAAAAATGGTACGTCCTTTGAGATAGCTCACTATCCGTGCGTAGAGTCGGCCACCTACACCGATGTCTTCAAGCGCATCAAGAATGGCCTCATGATGGACGCTATCGTACGCGCCCTTTATATCTAAGAAAATGGCTCCTACCAATATCCGACGTTGTCTTTCCTTTTCAACAGAAGAAACTAATTCTACAACACCGTCTATAGATGATCGACCTCTACGGAAGCCATTTACAAAAACTGGTAAGCCGACATTATTCTCCAGCAGCCATTGCAGTCTTGCCAGCACCTTGCGTTCCATCACCTTACCGATGCAACTGGCTAGGGCAATGGGTCTATAAGAAGACAACTCGTGTGAACACTTGCCTGGTTTCAATAAGGCCACTATGCGGCTGCACTTCCAACTCTCTGGGACTGTCGCTTTTTCCCACGTAGAGTTGTAGAACGACAAGAGAGCCTGCCTAGCTTCCTGGCTGAGGTGATATAGAGCCAAATAAGTAATTCCGTCAGGCCCTGGTGTGGAGGACCGTCGGGACGCAGAAATCGCAGCGTCGAGTTCGTGCATTGTGAATGGTAAGTCGAGGCGATCGTCGCTGGATGGCGGTGAGGCTAAACACGAAGGTGATATTGATGAGGAGGACATACCTACGAGTAACTGGCAGTAATCTTCTGCAACCTCTACTTCAGGTCGACCTTGCTTTAGAGCCAAAGCTCGGAAAGGGAAGAACTGCTGGGTGGGCGTCTGAAGGCTTCGAACAGTTTGCCATATTGAGACAGGTGTTTTCTGGGATCAAGAAAGCCTCAATATACCCTCCACCGTTGCCTATCGAGCTTATCGAGGTGTCGCAATACATGTCGTTGTGCTTGGCGTGCTGTAGATAGGTCAGATGGTGATTTCGTCCTCCTGTATTTCCTCTATGCCCGGCGACGGATTGCACGAAGGTATTCATATTGTGCGTCAAGTTTGATCTTGGTAGCGACACATTCACAAGTTTCGTATGCGTTGTTAAGGCTGATGCAATGAGGCTTTCTATTTCAGATATAGATTGAATGTTCCCGCACTGAGCATTTATAGAAGCTTGGAATCCTGGCCAGTATACGCTTTTCACAGGCAGGGGAGTCGAACGACGGAATCCTTTTAGCTGTATGTATGTAGGGAGATGGTCACTTCCATGTGTTTCAACGTCTACGAACCAACAGGCGGTAGGCACGAGACTTCTGCTCACAAAACATACTTCCAGACAGCTGGTATACAATGCGCCACGGAGGTAAGTAGGTGAGCCATCGTTAATCGACGTCAGGCCCTGATTGAGCACAAAATCCGCAATGTCTCTACCGGGGGTGTTCATTGAGGCAGAACCCTACATGGGATGATGTGCATTAAAATCCCCAACTAATACATGTGGTGCAGGGCAAGCTTGGAGTACAGACAAGAGATTGGAACAGGCCACGTGGCTTCTAGGAGGAATGTATCCACCAATGATTGATATTGAACATCGCTTGTGCTTTATAGATAGGCAAATATAGTCGTTAGAAGAATAAGGAGCCACGGCATGTCTCACGCACGGTAAATCTCGACGTACGCATATAATTACTTTGCTCGCATTTCGATCATCGCGTGACCACAAAGTGACGTATCCGGATGTATGTATGTATGTATGTATGTATGTATGTATGTATGTATGTATGTATGTATGTATGTATGTATGTATGTATGTATGTATGTATGTATGTACGTATCGGTCGCCCTCACCTTAATATCTATCTCTTGGGCTCAAGGTTACGCAGAACTGTTTTTTGGAAGTGGTCGGCAAGAAACACGGCCTCAAAGCTAAGTAGTTCTCACTGATGTTAATGGCTGTGAACGAGCCCTATACTGTTCTAATACGAGTGTAGACGAATGAGAGATAAACAAAAAGACGAAATACCTCAAGAGAAACGAAGCGCGTGAATCGTCCCTCTCGTATAACGATTGAGCACTGGCACGTTCGAAGCGAGAGACCTTAATTACGGTCCTCGTTTCGAGACACTGTTTTGAGGTGAGTCAACGTTAAGAGATCAATACTTGCTCGCCGTACAAGGGCGGAATTCAGAGGATATTAGACAAAGCCCATTAGAAGCGTAAGTTTATACTAAGTTCCTTTGCAGCTAGTCGAGTGCCACCGTTATTATACCTTTTGAGAGTTTAAAAAAAGTTATAAAGAGTTCATGATCTTTTGGAACGTCAGGTACACAATGTTACGACCGTCATCATTATTGAAGTTTTTCGGCCTTTGTGAACGGGACGAAAATATTTCGACGCATTTCAACAAGGGTGTGCCGTCAAGACGGATTAATTTCCTCTCGGCAAAACCTGAACGAGGGGTTCGGGACTGGTTCGCGCAGAGAAAACGCACGAGCCAAGAGAGGCCATTGTGAGCTCGACTCAAGAAAGGCCATTGTGTTTGCTGCGAGCAAGGCTTTCGAGGCAGACAAGGAGGCAGCTGGACCATTTTCGAGGTCACCAAGGATCTGGAAATCTCGGAACCAGCATGGTATTTGCAATTTAGGCTGCAAGCTAAAGCCAAATTGGTTGTGGCTGCATCTTGCGAGGTCAAGCGGAGCCCCAGGATATGTGCAGCTAAGCCACAGCTTCTAGCAAACAACCAGGAATGGAATGTGGGGGTGAAGAAAAAGATAATGCGCTATGTGCTGCAGCCCTTGCGGGAGCCCGCCTCGACGACCAGGGATTAGTCGACCACTCCTCTTCCCCCTTTCTCCATAGGATAGGCTGAATGGGATGGCATATTTTGACGATATGCGGGCCCACCACTACATTGTCCTACCCAAACAGTCAGGCAAGTTTGACACTTGTACTAGCAGCCGATTTTTTCGAACCTCACCCAGCTGCCAGAAGAATCCTGGAAACCAAAGTCATCGGACGTGCGCGAAACTTGGTGACGTGTGCGAAAGCGTGGATGCAGTGCTTGGTGACCATATTTGGGCATCGCGTGGATTGTGCCCTCTCCCCATGCATTGTGTGGTGTTTTTCCCCTCCTTCATGGGTGGAGCACCTAGACCATGGAGCGCCGTATTGGCTGAAGCCGCGGACAGTGCGCCCAGCGTTGGCAACGCGGCGCTATATAAACGGAAGACTCTTGTGTATTCTACAAGTTCTACAGTTCAACAGTTCTCATGTACAGTTTTTGACTTCTCCTTTCAAACTCTCAGTTACTAACCATGTAAACAAATTGTTGTCGTTTTTACGAGCGCCTCATCTGAGTTGTTCGACGATGGGTCCTAGGATGGGGGCTCGCTACCCAACTGAGACCCGCGGGACCCGGAGTCGCAACAACAACCTAGCGTCCTTACGGCACCTACCAATACCCGGTGATCACCAGATCGGGTGTGTTGGGTGTGTAGTTAAAAACAAACTGAATTCGGGCAGAAAGGCGGCTCGTGGGTTGGTTAATCACCACAGATACTATCCACATCTATTTATCCTGCCAGTCTTGGCCACTTAGGCATTGCTACTTGTATGATTTGAAGATGATGTAGTCCCAAAACGCAAATATGACACGGACTATACCTATAATTACTCAGTTTCTCAAAGATATTGTGGGGCGAAAGTATGAAAAAATTTATTCCACAACAAGCTGAAATGATTTTGTACTGCCGTATCGAGGACTCGCAGCATGCTTGACGAGCTTTAAAATGTGGCTGTCTTTTCAAGAAGCGCATTGAACTTTTGGAAATTGAATGTTTAACACCACTCGTAACAAATCCTTCGAAGCCTTTCTGTGTCAATGAACTAAAAAGGCACGCTGTCATTACCCAACTACCACACACTGAAAAACAAAGGGCACCTTCTAAAGGTTCATACACACATTCCTTATAGATTTTGCTATTCGCGTTCACCTTGAAAACACTACTAGCAATAAGAGACACTTTGCCGGTATTTTGCAAAAACTACCTTGTTCATCTTGCTATTACGCTGCTTTGGCAACACTTCTAAATGCAGTCCAGTTTTGCCATACGACAGTGAGATAGTCAATAGATGTGGTCGACATCAGCATACGGGCCATTGGATGCAGCCACGCTGCGCTTTGGCTGGTGGCCATTGCGCAGTTTATCCTAGTCAGACACATTTGGCAACACATTTGACATGGTAACAGAGGGGCCTGTCTCGCTCTATTAAAAATGATAGTCTTTCTTGGGGACCTTCAACGACAAAAGTTTGATCTGTCTGTCTGTACATTTGCCTGTTTGTCCGCGGTAATGATCCCTTTTATGGCAACAAAGTATCCAAACGATACTTCAAACGACCAACCCCGTTGGCAGCGCCCTCGAATATTGCTCAAGTTCCAGCGTTCATACTTCTGCGATTGTCAATTAAAAAGAAATCATTTTGCATATTTGAGGCACCATAGCAATACGTCGATGTTTTGTATGTGTGCCTTTATACTAGAGAAGGCACACACAAGTGATTCTAACGACGGTAGCGTTTATCATGCCGCGCTGACAGTGCAACGCAATGCTCAAAAAGGCAAGAACTGGCTAACCTCCCTGTCCTTCTTTTTTCAATCCTTCTCCTCAAGAAGGCAAGCGTTCCCAACGCTTTCCTGAAACGACATGGTGGTGGCACCTGCCCAACGCTTTGCGTGCTACTCCTTATCACCTCCGAAACAGTCACGCATCTTTCTCCGCGAGTGCGCACACGCCTTTCTTTGTTTTCGAAGATAACTGCCAGATGGCGCTTGTGTCTAAGGTGCCTCGATGCGCCCACTAGCCTTCGCTGCGCGGATTGAGACTTCCTAACGCAGCGCTTCTAGAATACAATTAACCACTTTTCTCACGCAGAACATCAAATGAACATTTTGTTCACTCTCTCCACATGAAAGACTATCACCTTTTGACGACAATTGCAGTGAAACATTCAGATACGGGGCCATTGTTTTTACTCGTTCTTGGGCGAACATAAAATGCTACGCCGTTTAAGCTGGACTTGGTGAGTCATCTGGTAAGGCATCTTGCAATCGTGCGTTTTCTTATTGTTATCCGGTACAACACTCTATTAGGTTGACAAGTTGTTTACGGAGTTCCAGATAGATCCCTACAGCGACTTCATATTGGCACACTCTTGGACTCTTGGTGCGTACATCAGATACTTCACTAGTGGCTCGATCAGCCGAAACTTCATCTTAGTATCAGGAATTCTAAAGAAGGCGGAGCACTCACCGCCAACTTTATTGTGGCTGTCTCCGATGATGCTACACGACGAATGCGCAGTCCACGGTAAACAATGTAAGGGTGGCTTGACAACTCTTAGGGTATCCGCAGAAGCTGTTCTGTTTTCTTCTGTTATGGCTGTTTTGCAGTGGAGAGGCTGAGATCCATATTACCTCGGTTACTATATATCAATAACGTCTGCAGCAAAAAAAACGAAAGTTACCCAAAATGAACAATCAGCAAAAAAAATGAAACCAGTATCACACTCAAACTAAGTTGAAATGGCATGCCAATGTATCAGTTTGCTTACAGCAGTTCACACTGCGATAAAACGTTCACACTCCCACCTTTCTATTTCTACCCACAGTACGGGTCGTAGCACATCATTCCATATATCACAAACCCTAGCTGTATATCACACTCATTTATCCAGTGCGGTGTCCACTAAGAGGTCTTTCAGAAAGATACTCGCCCTTTTCTGAAGATGCATCTCAGTCCATTCCTAGTAATTCCTTTCATTTAAGGGGCCGTCTGTCAAGACTTTCAACTTTTTTCCTTATTTTTGTCTTTCATTTGCGTACTTTAAGCATTCCAAAAAGATATGCCCAAGATTTTCATCTTCATGACCACAGTGGCGTTCCCGTGAGCTGAACAGACGTATTTTGTGCAGGGAAATGTTTGTATATGCTACTTCCAGTCGACGTCTGTGAAGTGACATCTCTAAATGTCATGGGACATCTGTCGCTATTGAAAATTTACTGTGTAGTTCAACTTCATATACGAATGATTGCTTTGACTGAGGGCTGTCAGACCCTTTCTCCAGAGAACAGTGGTTAGCTCCTTGCGTCATGAAATTTCGAATATCCGCCCCAGACGGGGGGATTGCGTATTCCCGTCTTTCGTTCAAGGCTTTCTTGGTGATTCTGTCTGCCTCCTCATTCCCCTTTATTCGAATGTGGTTGAGTATTCATTGGAATGATGATGATCATGATCAAAACTTTATTACTACCAAAAGAGGGAGACTGCCCGAGAGGTCGGTTACGCTGCTTAGAGGAGGTCAGCGGGGATCGCTTGGGACACCGCGGCCTCCAATGCGCGTGAGATTATCCGGCGTTGCTGTGCCTAGTCAGTGATATGCAGAAGGGACTCCCATGTATCTTCTGTGTGAGAAGCGTCAGCGTACTGCGATGTTGTGAACCCCCGCTGAGGCATACTCGTACTCGACAGTTCCTGCAATACATTGTGCTATTTCGCCATATTAAAGGTGATCTCACATGTTTATCGGAAGGGCGGGTTTGCTATCCGCGCATACTACCCACTGTCGTGCCCCAGACTTGTCGCAGATAAGCTTGACTTCTTCACAAATAGCCACCGAGTTTGATCTCGTTCATGAAAATATTTGGGATAATTTATATATTCTGTTTTTTTTCAAGTTCTGGCGTAAAGACCGCCACAGCTTGACGTTTCCTAAGTGCAGGACCCATATGCATATATCTTCGTTTTTCTACTGTGTCCTTCAATAAAATTGATGAAGCCCCATCTGTACCACCACTAGAGGCGTCATGTCAGCAAGCTTGCTTATACAATCTTTTTCACAGATAACGTTGAGAACCAGAAGCGTCCAAGGTGGTTTTGATGGCGTTGATCGTTTATATCTTGGTATTACTGCTTGGAATTATGACACACTGTTCTGTAGTCGCGTTGCCGTCCTGTGTGTTTGTTCACCAGATAAAGGATCACTGTCATGTTTCGGGAAAATTCTAAATAAAATTCTAGACGTTTCTCTTGCGTAGAGTACTGCCAAAGGTGGTTGCTGAGCTTCTGCATACACCAAATCGCTAGGAGACGACCGTGGCAACCTCAGACATACCCGCAGGCTCTTCGAGAATAGCAGAAGCTGTTATGTCCCCAACAAGAGCCAAAATATACAAGTTTAGAACGTCTCAGATGACTACGTCACTGCTGTTTAGCTTGCGGTACTCCACAATGCACTTCGAAGAAATGAACTACATTCACTTCTAAAGTGAGTCATATAAAGAGACTTGAGGTCAGCCCTGCAGGGTCTGTCATCAGCTTTATGTCGGGGTGCTCAAGACCAACTAGTATCAAAAATAAGGAAAACCTGTCAGCAATTAAAAGACTAAACACATGACATAACTTTTCAGTGGCTTCCAGGCCGCTGATGCATCACGACGTCGAACAAGCCGATAACTTTGCAACGAGTCCTCATAAAAGTAGCGTCCAGGGGGTCGTTGCTATATCAAAAACCGATGCAGTATCAAACATTCGCTCCCTCGCACGCTATCTTATATTCAATGTGGAATGCTACCGCTTTTCTGCATACCCGCCTTCACCCTTCCATCACTTCAACTCACTATTCTTTCTGGACTATCTCGATCTAAAACAACAGTCTTGAACACCTTCACGAACAGCTTTGCATACCGAATTGTAACGGCAGACAGCGCTGCCTTTGATCACTGTGGTAGCGAGTAAACCGTTGCGCAAGATCAGTGTCATTCTCCTCCCTGCAACTCCCACAGACAAAAGCTTGCTGCGACGTTACAGCACGCCTCATCGACCAGCTGCTTTGCGACCAGTCAATTTAGGAGTGCCTGAACGTTTGAGATTCCATCCAAAAAGCGACGAAGATGATGCTGAAGTTACTGCGCTCAACCACCCTCGCTAAACAACTTTGATACTAACGTTCCTGAATGCGTGCACTTAAATGCGAACCACTTGGAAACAGAACTTATCTAGCGACGTTAAGAGGGCCACAAAGGTCATCGAGACGCCGCCAGAGATTGGAACCATGGATAGCAAACTTGCCCACCTCTTCGAGGCCAGAAATGGCCTTAGGGAGCGCTGGAAACTGAACAAGCTCAATCGGCGGTTAAGGCGAAGGATTGCTGAAATTAACAGGGAGATCGAGACCTACTCCATGCAGCTTGAGAGAGCGCGATGGGAGGAGACATGCAACATGGTAGATGGACAAATGCGTGTTGGGGGGAAATGGAACTTGCTTAAACATCTGATGGGGCCCGAAAAAAGCAAGGGTAGTCAGTGCCGGGTGGTCGACCGCATAGTCAGCGCGGCTCTCAGAGACAGCTCAGAAAAGGAGGTTTGCGATATGCTTGCAAGCAAATATTTGCCGCTTAGAGGGATGGATCCCACCCTTTCCAAGCCCCCCCTCTATAGTGGGCGGATGCAATCCAAGCTTGATGAGAATATCACGACAGCTGAAGTTCGGATGGCGCTAATGGATCTCAATGGCAGGTCGGCACCCGGGGCTGACCAGATCACTAACAAGACTTTGAGGAACCTTGATGACGCCTCAATTGACTTTCTCACCGACCTTTTTAACAAACACTGGGCTGATGGCACGTTCCCCGAGGAATGGAGACATGCGGAGGTGATCCTCATCCCTAAGCCGGGCAAAAAGCCCAGCCTTGACAGCCTCCGCCCCATCTCACTTACATCTTGTGTTGGAAAGGTCTATGAGCATGTTCTGAATAATAGGTTCTGTGCATTTATCGAGGATGAGGGTCTCCTCCCTCCGAATATGGTGGGTTTCCGTCCACACCTCTCAACGCAGGATGTGATGCTTCTCCTTAAATCTCACATCATTGACGACAGCACTCGCGATGCCAGGGCCATACTTGGTCTCGATCTGGCTAAGGCGTTTGATCACATATCTCATGCCCACATATTGGAATCCATAAATGACATGAACCTGGGTGCGCGATTTTATAATTTTGCCGCTGCTTTTCTCAGTGACCGAACGGCTACTCTTAAGTTGGGGGAGCTGAAGTCAGAACGGTACGAATTAGGTTCACGTGGAACCCCTCAGGGGGCAGTCGTCTCCCCGCTTCTTTTCAATATTGGCATGACTCGCCTTGCTCGCGAACTGGACGAACTCGAGGGGTTGGAAAGTGCGCTCTACGCGGATGATATCACGGTGTGGGTCCGAGGCGGTGCCATAGGGCGCCTTGAGGACAGATTGCAGGAGGCGGTCAACACGGTTGAAAGAAACATCAGTCGTATGTCTTTAAAGCTTTCAAGTAGTAAATCTGAGCTATTAATATACAGGCCCACCAGACAAGGACGGCGACCTAAGGACTGGGTCCCCCCTGAGCAGGTGGATGTGACATTATTGACTGCTAGTGGGGCTAGAATTCCCAAGGTTAGCTGTATCAGGATATTAGGCATGCTCATTTCAGCGGATGGACGTAACACGGAAACTTTACGTAGATTAGAGCAACATACTGCGGCTACGCTTCGCCTCATTATTAGAGTTTCTAACAGGAAAGGAGGCATGAAGGAGGACAATCTTCTTCGCCTCTTTCATGCCTTCCTCATGAGTCACGTTCATTATGTTGCGTCTATGCATCACTGGCTCGCTGCAGAAAGGGAGAAGCTCAATGTACTGATCCGTAAAACTGTTAAAAGGGCACTCGGCCTTCCAATCCGAACTAGCACGGAGGGGCTGTTAGCATTAGGAATTCACAACACGTTGGATGAAATTATAGAGGCTCAACGCACGGCGCAGATCTCTCGCCTCTCGGTCACCCGGGCGGGTCGGGAGATTTTGGCACGTGCCGGAATTTCTACAATACTCCAGGAAGAGCGGATGACTTCTCTTGACTCCGCCGTTAGACAGGCACTCGTAGTTTATCCTATTCCTAGGAATATGCACCCTCAATTTAACGTCGCAAGGAGAAGGGCTAGAGCCAAGAAAATTTTGGAGCAGGTGCACTCGAAGTCGGGATCGTCGACCTTCACGGACGCTGCGCGTGCGGATAGGAATCGTTATGTGGCCGTTGCGGTCTCTGAGCGAGGTACAGTAATGTCGGCATGCTCTGTCAAGGCAACCTCCCCAGCAATAGCTGAACAGGTCTCCATCGCACTAGGGCTTTTGGATTCATCCCGTGTTCAGATCTACTCTGATTCCCGTTCGGCGGTTAGAGCCTTTGCCTCTGGCAGGGTCTCCCCACCTGTTGCTAGAATTCTCAGAGGTAGGACCATCACTCCACACGAGATCATTTGGTTCCCGGCCCATATGGGCTCCACGATCAGCGGCATCACCAACTCCAACGAATTGGCCCACGCCCGGGCACGAGGACTTGCCTTCCGCGCGGGGCTTCACGGCCCTGGCGCGTTGGACCGCTCCGCCCCGCCCGGGGCCGATCCTCTGGATGAGGGTGCGGCTGATCGAGGGTCGCGGGACGTTCTAGCGACATTTAACGAAGTCACTTCACATTATCGTTTGAGTCGTAGGGTCTTTCCTCCACCCCATTCGCATCTTACCAGAGGACAAGAAGTCACGCTCAGACTACTACAGACAGGGGTTTACCCCTGCCCAGCTAATGTATCTATTTATATGGATATATCTCCTGACTGCCCGGACTGTGGGTGTGTGTGTACATTTGAGCACATGATGTGGGACTGCCCCCACATACCCAAGGAACTCAAGGCGCAAATCATCCCAAGACAAGGGTTTTATTCCGCCATCAAAAGTACGGATCGTCACCGTCAGCTTCGGGCAATCCAAGGGGTCCACGATGCCGCAGGCAGGTACTCCCTGCCTGTTCCAACGTGGGAGCGGCCCGCAGGGGCGTCGGGGTAAAACCCGACTCTCCTCCCTCGGTGTACAATAAAGTTATCTATCTATCTATCTATCTATGCGAACCACTTTGTTCCGTACTGCAGGCACTTTGAGCATCTATCTATCTATCTATCTATCTATCTATCTATCTATCTATCTATCTATCTATCTATCTATCTATCTATCTATCTATCTATCTATTTATCTATCTATCTATTTATCTATCTATCTATCTATCTATCTATCTATCTATCCGCCTACATGTGGGTGCTCTCTTGAGCACACCCTTAACGCGGGACAAACCAAAATTAGTAAGGAACGGTAAGATGGTTTGACGAATGCGACTTGCTGGTCTTGGCATGTATATTGTTACAATTCTGTCACGTACGTTGTCAAACCCTATCCGTCAGATGTGTGGCACATACCCGCCCGTGGGTATGTGCCACACATATACTCAGGAACGGGAGAACAGACATGAATAATTTTAATATGTTAATACGTTAAGAAAAAACTTACACTGGCAGCCTTGACCCGATGAATGCAAAGAAAAAAATGTCAGGGCCCCAAGAGGAATCAAACCCAAGGATTCTTCGTGGCAATCAAATATATTACTACAGAGCCACACCACGCATCAGAACTTTTCAAGTACACTCTAGTGTTCCTGAAACATCCACTGTGCTTGCAGTGCTAACCATCTACTTTTACAAACATTACATACGTACTCCTATGACACAGCCGTAACGTCAAGTTAACGTCAATTATAGTTATGGGTCATCCGCGGAAGTTGAGTTATGTACCAGTGTTCTGGGCTACTATCATCGCTAGCACCAGCGCTTCATATAAGCTTACGGCTTTTAATAATACTAGTAATAATAATAATAATAATAATAATAATAATAATAATAACATTCATTGGTCATTTCACACGAAAGTATAACACATATCAGGCCTGCCAAAGCCATGTAGGGCTTGAGGGGCAGTGCCTGGCAGCGGCGGAAAACAGCAATCGGTGAGGTTATACCTTTGCTTATATAACAGAAATTTAAAAATTAAAAAGCGGCAGAGAAAAGAGACCTACCACTTTGCCTAAAGCGATAAATAAATTATTTCTTCGAGAAGTTTTTTAAACTTATGTTTAGTGCGCAGTACACTTGGAGGCAGCTTATTGAATTGCAGAGGAATGTAATAGTTTCGTATTCTTTTGCCGTACCTTGTAAGAAGGCTGAGTAATAAAAAAGAATCTTCTGGATCCAAAAAACGTGCAGGAACACACTTGGTTTAGAAGCTATTGCTACAAAAGTACCTTATTACTACACTTTTTATTAGCAAGTCAGTAATGTCTGGTACATATAAAGTTTTAAAAGCACCATAATTGACATTCTAATGTTTCAATTTTTAATGCAAACTTATGTTTTAATTTTTTTAACATATGATGAAGAATTTGGTTTGGCCTGGTGTTGCTAGTGTCCATGTTGATGTTGGCATCGTAATGCAACTGTAATTAGCTGTTTATGTAGAGCATATGCGGTTGTGTAACATATGTTCGTGAGTGCATTTGTACAAATCTTTAGCGCCACTTCGTCAACGTTTTACACAATAAAAAAATTACTACAAAGTCACCTTGCATCGCATGCTTCGCTTAATATTGACCCAATGCACATGGCCCTGCTGTTTGTTTAGTTAATTAAATGCAAAAATCACTTCTTTAATCAGTATACTCTACCATACTCCTTTAAAGGGGCCCTCGAACACTTTTCTATGTATAGCCATGAATTCGACTCAGTAAGGGAGCTTATCGTCTCACGAATGGACCGCTTCCAATATACTTTCTCTTTTTTTCCGTCCTTACCTTTTTACCCCCATAACTCTTTTCCCAGTGCACGCATAGCAAACCGATAACGTTATTCTGGTTAACCATCCTGTCTATCACCTGAAACTTCTCTCGTTTTCTTCATGCATCGAAGCAAATTGCTATCATGTGCTGCAGTAACCGACAAGGCGCTCTTGTGAAGAGCCGACTACTTCATCACTGCCGTTCACATGTATTCAGAAACCTGGTACGAGCGCTTAACATTTTCTGCGAGAAAATGTGCCTGTTTCGAACACGTTATTTATAAAAGCGGTTCCACTTCTACGACTACGTTTCTCGGCTTTCCAAGCGCAGCTGATCCAGCTTCTACGGCTAAGTGAGTTCTTCCCCGAAAGAACCCTTATGGCGAGGCTGTTTTCATGTCTGGCTGCACCAGAGATCGATTTCATTTTTGTGCTGCATTGAATATGTTTGAGATATTGAGCAAGATCGCCACAAGAAAGCCACAAAGCGATGATAATACACGTCCACGCAATGCTATATACCCATAGACTAATGAAGAAAAGGCACGAAGACGGAACAATTCTATGCCCTTTTTGCCCGGCAACGTTGAATTTCTATACTCATAGGCGAAGGAACGGTTGTTCATTAATGCAATTTTTCGCAGTTTTATGCATTATACCAACTATTAGTGAAATAGACATAAACAAAAACACAAATACCAACACCTAATCTTGGCAGATATACGCCGAAAGAGAGAGAGAGAAGTAATACAAGCAGGATAACTATATATAGCGCGTGCAGTTTGCTACCATGGATGTGAAGAAAGGGGAATAATAAAATAAAAGAGAGAAAAAGAGAAAAGGGGCTCCACATTGCGCACCACACACACAGTGCAGGGTTTCACAAGCGCTCACTCAGTGATGTTGCCCTCAAGAATTGTAGAAGGTTTAAAAGCACTGAAACTTGGGCGAGTTTGTAATTGAACATAGTGGTATTCAGAGCGCACAAACAGACAAGAAACTAAAGACAGAGCGCTTGTCTGTATAACTCTGTTTTTCGCTTCTTGTCTGTTTACGTGCTCTAAGTACCACAATTGTAAAAGGGCTCGTGTGGCTGTTTGGGGTGATGTACTTGAAGACCACGCGCCCAAGATCTTCTCCCAAGTAAAAGGACGAGCATCCAGTCGCTTCAAAGCGCACTAGAAAGTCCGGCGATCTTGTTCAAAGTCGGGACATGTAGTGGCACAAGACGTGGTCAAGAGTTTCTACACAGTTGCAGTTGTCACACTTGGATAAGTCAGCCACACTAATGTGATATCGCAGTGCATTAGTAAAAGCTACGCCGACCCACAGCCGACACAGCAATGTAGTGTCACATCCCGAAGTTTTTGATGGCAGCTGTAATTAGAGTAATAAACAAAAGTCTGTGTGCGTCGAGTGGAGTTCAGTGAAAGATGTCAATGCGTAAGCATGAAATTATACGCGATGCGCTGAATTTCTCGTACAGCGTCGACCCTTTATGGGGGTATGAGCATGTGTCGCTGCTCCGTCGTAAGCACATCGGGCAGCGTTGCCGGCGAGGTGGTTATCACTGATCTCACAGTGACCCGGCAGCCATTTCCTTCGTTAATGGCGCTTTGGCTGATTTCATTCGTTTAAGACAGCAATTGATAGTAGTTCTCGCGTCGTAGAGTTTGCACACATTGAAAGGCCGCCTTGGAATCGCAAAATAAATCGCACTTACCTGGGAATTCTCGCATAACAAATTTCATACGTAGACGTATTATTAATGTAACAGCCCTCATTCACAGTGACAACTTAGCAATATAAATCTAGCATCAGTCGTTCAGATGATAATGCTGATTGGCTAAGCGAGCGCATGACATCTCCAAGTAGACGTGGCAATAGTGAAATGTAGCGGGAGAAAGTAAACACTGTCAATAACAGCACTTCCTGCAAACATGTTCTACGCTGACCCCCGGCATTTTTCTGTGAGGTTCCCGCAATCACTTCATTGACGTTGCCAGACAGCGCTCTCCTTTCTCGTTTGTTACTATTTTGCTGAATGCCCGCAGTCACTGTAGTGAACGCTGCTGCCTTGTGTGTTCTGTGCAACACTTTTGTTCTCTACGTCTTGAGTGGTTGAGCTTTGAACGACCATCTGTATTGAAGAGGATTTAGCAACAGCCTTCTGAAACATGTTGCAACACTACAGCTTCCACAAATGCGCGCTTGAGCAATCACGTTCGCTTCTGAGACGACCATGACACTGCTTTATTTTATAGCATTTTGCACGGTAACTGTTTTATTCAAAATGACGTGTCTGTGTCAGAAAGGTGCAAAAAGAAGAGAAAAATATTTTGGAGGCCATCAATGCATATATGCACTTTCAATTCAAGTGAAACTTTCCTTTTCTCTGGGGATCGGATTGGGCAATGCTAAATTCGACAGTACAACTGTGCGTCATGCTATTTCCTTCGGACGTAAATTTTGCCGTATTGTAGCAAGCTTCTAAATGTTCTCGCGTTCTACGAAGCATCCTATCCGCGAGAGAGTGTCTTGAATGACTAGCGCTATTTTTCAATAACGCCACTGTGATGACTCCCCATCTCTATGCAGTATTCGCAAGCAATTTTTCTACAGGGAGCCCATTAAGCAGGTCTTTTTTATCCGCACTGCAGCCTAGGCACAATCTATTACGCCTTGGTTCATGTGCCTACTCGTTAATGAGACTAATTCATTGCACGTAGTTTCTTCGAAGAACAGCAAGCTCAGACGAAGAAGGCAGCTTGTTCTCGTGCCTCTGACAACGGGCCTAGTCGCTGAAAGAGAGAGAGAGAGTCGAGGGCTACGTGGCCGTTTTCCCAGCCGCACCATCTATCAGGACTGTTTTTATCAGCGTCCTCACAGACGCGCGTCTTGGCCCCTTTCCGTGGTCGGTGTAACGGAGTGCGCAACCGTCCAAACGGCAGCGATGTAGATTGCGGAAAGCACATAGCACGGTGCACGGCCCTGGCAGCCACGCTTACTGTATAAAGCTTCGCACGGCCTCGCATGCCTGCTCAGCCTCTTTGGGTATGACTCTGTAGCCCGTGGCGCAAAGGAGCTATCAACGCACGCACCTTCGAGCTAGATGGCGTTCGTCGAGGCCCGTATAACGTCCTCCACCAGCCTCTTCCTCTCCTCCCATTCACATTTCAGCGCTCGCTCTCCTCTCTCGTCCCACGCATCCGTTACGCTGCACCCGACAAGGCTCTTCACAGCCTGCCACCTTCAAGGATGAAAGTTCCCCCCCTTTTTTTTCTGGGAAATAAAGTGCCACTGCCTTGCTGGGGGCTATTGGCTGTTTCGCCCACTTCTTTTCGCGTTTGGAATGCAGCGTGAAGTTTTGCCCCACGACGTCTTCGTTTCATGTTTTTAGTGGAGCTTCGCCTTGTTCATCTTTCTTGTCGGAAATCGTATGTCGCCCTGTTTCAAGACCTTCAGTTCACAGTTTCTCGCTTGTTTCTTACCTCTCCACTTTCTTTTTATCAGGTGACCACCCGCGGGCACATCGGATGGTACTTTATCTTCCTTCGCACTGGCTTCTCTTGCAGTGCTTTTCATGTTGATTCCCAGGTGTTGGATGTCCAGCCAAGACAGACTTTTTCTTTCAATCTGGAGTTCTCGCACGGCGTATTTGTCAGTTCGCTTACTTTATATTTTTCAGTAGCACTGTGATAAATATAAATGACGAGCTTATCGAGCTTGAAGTGAAAGACTGTTTACACTAGACCTTTCGTTTGTACATATATGCGTTTCGTAATAAATAGAAAAGTATAACTGCAATAGAAACCACAAGCGAGGAGTCTATTATAACAACAGCGGAGAGATAACTGCTGGAACATATGACTGTAGTTTCATAAGCCAATCAAGTTACAGTAAACGCTGGCTGACTGTTCAGATGAAGAGGAATGGTCGTGCCATGCTCGAGTTCATACGCATGAACAGATCTGAGTTGAAGCCCGCGAACACTCACTACCAATGCTGGCTATGACAAGCTAAACTACATGTTTTGTTTTTTTTGCCAGGCACAATATTCCTGTCATTGTTCTTTCCGTATAGTGCCACGAACTTCCGCGGCACTCCATAAGTGACATTCAAAGAGAAGCCAGCATTCTAGCGTGTTTTAAAAGAAACAGCCGTTTTAGAAAGGTAGGGTTCATAGGTGATGTCCATTACTTTTAAGTGGTCACTAATAGAAACCACACTCGAAAAATACTCCTTTCATTTTATCCATTTTAAACGCTCATAATGGCCTCTAAGAGTACATGGTGTGTGCCAGTCTTCCTAACGCTGTTCTTACGAAACAGCGTCCTTAGGCGATCTGCAATTTTCCCCGAAGGAAGTGCTACAAGTGTGTCCGCATCCCGAATCATGTTATTTTAAGACACGCTTCACGAACTGCACCAATAGTCAGTAAGGCTGTGTGGAACGACATTTCACACAACACTGTTACGCACCTTTTCATATGTCTGAATACTTATTTTAAGCGGGAAGTTGCGTGCAGCAGTCTTTATAATACTCTGGCACATAGCGGTTTATTGAACTATCTCATTGCCAAAAATCATTCGCTCCAGTAACTGAAACGATCAAAACTTTGGTACTTTTCTCAAGACGAGTTCTGTTCCGCGTCTGACTATTACTGCTACTGGCTCTGGATAACTGCTATATGATACGTACGTCGAAACAAACGGAAGCAACAACACGGTTAGAGTACCCGGTCAATAAAGGACCCGAAACGTGTTTCGAATGCTCTAGTTTTTCGAAAGCGATATTGAATTCGAATGCAGTGCACAGATGTACGTAGCGTCATTTTTTACAACTGTTGCTTGAAAGAACTTCGAGCCGGCGAGCGCTTGTCACTTCGCAGTAAGCGTGTGCTGATTCCAAGTAAAGTATAACCTTTCAACGTAACCTGGCGATTGAGCGACGGGTGACGTTTCATAACAGCAGCCTTCTTCAGAAAAAGGCAGGGCCCATCGTATTTCGATTTTGGCGACTGTGATGGCTTTATTGTGTTCATAAATATTGTGCTAATATATACTAAGCCGTAGATATTGAAACGGGTAGTAATCTAGAAGGATAAAAGTTGAAGATAGTGCGATACGGTCCGTTTGAACCTCTGTGCACTTCAGGAAAATTTTAACTATGAATTGTTGGTTCATGTTTGTCTATTTTTACTACATAATTAGTTCAGTTTCAAAAGTATCTTTAGAGTGCAACAATGAATATGCATTGAGAAAGGTTACGTGTTTTCGTTCACTTATACTTTTTTTAAGAATGTTGAGTTTAATTCTTGTTTCAATCAAACGATGCGCATCGACCAAATGATCTATGTCAGCTCCAAATATTTCGAATGTATGCTTTAGTTTTTTTAAATAATTTCTGTTTGCTTATGTTTTTGTACACGCTTATGTTTTGTGACAATGTAATAATTGTTGAAACACTTCTTTTGGCCCACCCTGTAGCAGCCGACAAGACAAGATTGTGAGTAAATAGGTAACACTTACCTATAGCAAAGTTCGCAAGATGATGTGCGTGCTGAAATCAAAAAGCAACAACAAACCAGGCTACACCTCTAGCTTGTTCACCAGACTCTTCTGCAGCTTTTCTGCAAAATTTTAGCTATGTTTGAATATTATTGGAGTGAAGTTTTCTTGATTTGCTATCACATCAAAAAAAAGTTGAATTGTCCACATTCTCAGAAATATTGGAGATATACACGCCTATTTCTTTGCTCTAGAAAAAAAAAACTTGAAGTTAGAAATTTTTGTATCAGCGAAACTTTGCCTTTGTTGCTCAAAAAGTTATGCGTAACTCGCTCAACTTTATTAATATAGCAGGCAAGGAAATGATGCCCAGCATAAATGAACTACTAGTTCTTCCGTGTCAGGCATTTTTTTCTCACGTTCCTCTACCGGAAAGGAAAGGAAGAGATCGTATTTGAGAAAAGCAGCTTTCGCATAATGTTCCATATGAAAGTTTTCAAGAAATCCATGCAAGACTAGAAACTAGAATATTGCCGTGGAGCGTGGTCAAGCGTTCGGTCACAACAGATCATAAAGAGATAATCGACTAGTACTGCCAGAAGTACTTCGTAATCCAATTTCTTCATTTTCCTACCTTTTTTGTTCTCTATCGCTTTCTTCCTCACGATAATGTGGGCAGGCATTGTACCCCTCTGGCTGTGAGTTTTCAGCCTGCTCTCTTCCACATTTCCTATGTGTCCTGGAGTAAAATAATAATAATAATAATAATAATAATAATAATAATAATAATAATAATAATAATATAATATAATGATAATATTAATAATAATCAAACATTTCAAATCACGCCGAACAACCATGAGGTCGTCGTACTGGTGAACAAAAAAATTAAAAACAAACACAAGCAAAGGCTCATAATCACGCTGAAAACAGATCAGCGCGATTTCGTCGGGAGCAAAGCGATGGCAAGGATAATAATCCAGTAACGTTAGAACGAGATCTAAAGTCATTTCCAGCAAAACGATGGTTGTAAATGCTTAGGAATTTTTTTCGGCACTAGCTCAATGGCATTGCTGCTGGAATTAGGAATACCATTTTAGATCACAGGCGCATACTCAAGTTGAGGAAGTCATGGCGCGGTGTACAATTTTCGGAAAGACACAGGCGAACGGAATTCTCTAGACATTCTGCGAACACGGCCTGGGGTGCGAAGACCCCGCGAAGCAACACGCTTAGCGTGAGCATAAAAGTGTAAGGTGCTATCAAAAAGAACACCTCGATCAATGATCTCGCATACCTTACATAGCGACACAGAACTGACCGAATATATAATGGCACACTAGATGTTTTAGTGTGAAACTCATTACCTTGGTTTTTGAAATATTTAGGGCGAGGTTATTGCTCCTGAACCATTCAGAAGAAGAACACAAATCAGATTGCAGCAAGTAGCAATCAATAACTGAATGAATTTTCTTAAATATCTTTATGTCATCGGCATACAAATGTAGAGAAGAACTCTGAATGACAGAATGAACATCATTAACACAAATTAAAAAAAGAGGAGGCCCAGTAGCGATCCTTGAGGAACCCCATTAGTAGCTTTATACAAAAAGGAGGTTTGGTCATTAACGGCAACAGAACATGATCTATCAAGAAGATAGCTACGGAGGAAATTTCCAATTGAAGAATAAACATCAAAGTGAGCAAGTTTATCCACAAGTAGCGAATGGCTAACAACATCAAAATTTTTGCTAAAGTCGCAGTAACCTATCCTCTCTGTGAAATAGGTGTAGATACTTGCATCACGAAAGTGGCAAGATATGTGACAGTTGAGCGGCCAGCGAGAAATCCAGGCTGATTCCCAATAAATGAGTTTTTTACATCAAAAGACAATATTTTATCAAGAACAAGCTCGAAGATTTTTTATGTGGCACCAAGAATGAAATAGGGCGGTAGTTCTAGACGTCATTTTTACAGCCAGACTTAAACACTAAGAAACAAAAACAGTTTTCCACATGCTAGGAAAAGTTGAAGCAAGCAGACACACACCTTTAAGTATGGTAGTCAACACAGGTAAACATACTGCCATAGGTTTTTAGTATTGCAGAGGGATGCTGTCTTGGCCAGATGAAAACGATGGTTTGAAGCGCTTAATGCATTCTGAAATGGAGTCTTCTTCTAGTGGCACAGCATCAGCTGTGGCAACTGGCTTAACCTGTAGACCGTTACTACCTAAAGAGGCTAGAGACTTATAAACAAATAAAAAGGGCATGGTGAAACAGTCAGCAACGGCTTGAACTTCTACTTCATTTGGGTCCAGTATTCTGAAGTACTCGCCACTTTTGCTTTACCGCTCGCGCACATACTTCCAAAACTCAGCCGGCCTGTCAGACGCGCTTTTTTCTAAAAATGAGATATATAGATTGTGACCTCGCTTATAAATTTGTTTACAAAAAGTACGAAAATGACAGACTTCCTCCTTCGAATGAGTTGATGGAGAACGTTTACACCTCCTGTGTCCACAATCTTTATGTTTCAGGGCACTTCTGATGAGAACCAGGAGGGATGTCTGCAATGATTGGGTGTATACTTGGGAATGAACTTGCGCATGCTGGTCAAGATAAGTTCCGCGAACTGATCGACTTGTTCATGCACTGGGTTGGTCAGTTACCAGTGACCATTATGTTGTGGACAAGTCATAGTACTAGCCAACGTACTCAACTCGGTTAAAGGCAAATCTGGACGTTTTTTTTCGATTTTTTGGGGAAAGCTCGGCTTTTCTGGTAAAATACAGAGTGTTAGCTTGAGTGGTGGGTGAAATTTGTGAGGACGAACAAGAGAGATGTGAGATAGTGATACTTCGATAGCTTGACTATTAGAAATACACAGACCCAATAATAATAATAATAATAATAATAATAATAATAATAATAATAATAATAATAATAATAATAATAATATTAATAATAATAATATAATATTTTCACGCTGTTAACCTTAAATAGGCACAACAAGCTAGCCCAGTCAGCTATTTACCAACTAGCCCAGTCAGCTAGGAGAGGGCACGGCGGCATCGCCTCGAGCATGTCTGACTGCGCATGGCTGATCGTGCAGGTTCTTCTTGTCTGCTCAACGCAAGGGCCAGCTCTGCTGGCTGATCCTGGACAACCGCCTTGGAACAATGACTCGCCTAACACGTGGAGCACTTCGGTGCCACCGGATCATCAAAATATCAGCCCGATCACCGCCCTGACGCCCCATCGGCTGCCCAGCCCGGTGACGTCGCCGCTTCCTGCTATAAAGCCAGTGGACATCGTTTACTGCATCAGAGGGCATGGCGGCATCGCCTCGAGCATGTCTGACTGCGCATGGCTGATCGTGCAGGTTCTTCTTGTCTGCTCAACGCAAGGGCCAGCTCTGCTGGCTGATCCTGGACAACCGCCTTGGAACAATGACTCGCCTACACGTGGAGCACTTCGGTGCCACCGGATCATCAAAATATCAGCCCGATCACCGCCCTGACTCCCCATTGGCTGCCCAGCCCGGTGACGTCGCCGCTTCCTGCTATAAAGCCAGTGGACATCGTTTACTGCATCAGAGGGCACGGCGGCATCACCTCGAGCATGTCTGACTGCGCATGGCTGATCGTGCAGGTTCTTCTTGTCTACTCAACGCAAGGGCCAGCTCTGCTGGCTGATCCTGGACAACCGCCTTGGAACAATGACTCGCCTAACACGTGGAGCACTTCGGTGCCACCGGATCATCAAAATATCAGCCCGATCACCGCCCTGACGCCCCATCAGCTGCCCAGCCCGGTGACGTCGCCGCTTTCTGCTATAAAGCCAGTGGACATCGTTTACTGCATCAGAGGGCACGGCGACATCGCCTCGAGCATGTCTGACTGCGCATGGCTGATCGTGCAGGTTAGTTTTTATGATACTTTCTTAGGAAAATGTACTAGTTACTATGGATTAGTAGTGCTGTCGTGCCCTCGGCGTTGTTTCTGTATAGTTGCTGATTGTTGGTCTGTGCTACTTCTCGTATTGTGCGGAGACGTAGAGACGAATCCCGGTCCCCAGACCCGGTCCGCTGTTGACCTCAATGAGCATAAAGATGTGTTAAGTGCTATTCTTGAGGAACTGAAAGAGATAAAGACTGCCGCGAACAAGCGCGATGAAACTCTGACCCGTATTAGTTCAAACCTTGATGAAGTTCTGGAGCTGTCAAAAGCAAATAAAGAAAAAATTCATACCCTTCAGCACACCGTTGAAAAACTAGAAAAAACTGTCGCAATTCAAGGCAAGAGGCTTAATGACTATGAAGATAGGTCACGACGGAATAACTTAGTAGTCTATGGCATACCAGAAGGCCCAGAAGAAACCAAAGAGGTCCTTGAAGACTTAGTTGTCCGACGAGTTTGCAATGATGAACTAAAATTCGCTGTCACCTCTCTCGAACGCATTCACCGAATTGGTAAACCCCGAAATGATAAACCCCGGCCAATCATTCTCAGGTTGTACAAATACAACGAAAAAATAGCCATAGTAAATAACTGTTTCAAACTAAAGGCAGCGAAGTTTCCGTGTCACATGACTACTCCCAGGCAACGCAGCACATAAGAAAACCACTTTGGCAATCTGTAAGTTCTGATACCAAGGCCGACAATAAGATAAAACTGGTTCATGATAAACTGCATATTAACAACGACATTTATGCATGGGACGAAGCAAAAGATTGCCGGGTGCTCGTGCGCAAAGGTAAAACACGAGAACTGAGCACTAAAACAAAAAACACGAAAAAGGCGAACGAATGATTTCCGGATTCTACAAAGCAACAACCGAAAACACTGAGGCTCATTTCCCTTAATGTGCGAAGCTTATGCAACAAACAAGGAGAACTGGAACACGTGTTGTTAACATATGACCCGCACATAGCTGTCATCTCCGAAACCTGGCTTTGCCCAGATTTGCCTGATAATTACGTGATTCCGTCTTCATATACGTGCTATCGCAAAGATAGACTTACACGAGGAGGTGGTGTGCCAATTCTTGTGAAGGCGGGCCTTTCATCTGTTTCACTGCCTGCTGTTAACCCTGACCACGAAAGTGTCTTTTGTAAAAGAAATATTTCAGGAAACCATATTGTTATTGCGGGAATTTATAGGCCGCCGGGAGCTGCCTGTGAATTTTCACTTGAACTGTATGATCATTTGGCAGTGCATAAGGATCAGAACATTATTGCTGCGGGAGATTTCAACTTACCGCACATAGATTGGTGCTCGATGTCATCAGGGGGCACTGATACAAAGAACTCCGAAATCCTTCTAGATGCTTTATTAGCTTACAACCTTACACAGGCAGTACTATATCCAACACGGGTGACTAGCACTGCTTCCTTCATTCTAGATTTAATTTTGTGTTCAGCCAGCTTTACTGATCATACCACAGAAATTCGCGAAGGAGTCTCGGACCACAAGCTCGTATATTTTTCCTGCAAGCTTCCAAACCGAATCAAGTTAAACAACGCTAAATTCGTAACAGTAAAAGACTACAACGCAGCAGATAACCGAAACATTGCTCACCATTTAGAAGAAGCATTACTGACATTTCACGATGACGATGTGAACGTCTTATGGGCAAACTTTAAGTCATGCTGCAATTATTGCATCAATAAGTTTATTCCAAATAAAATGAAAAAAATCAACAAAGCCAATCCTTGGATAACCAGAGAAATTATACATTTAAAACGTAAACTAAAACTGTACCAAAAAAGGAAGAACAGGGATGCCGCCCTCCTTTTTAAGCTACGTTCTAAGTTGAAATCTAAACTACGAGAAGCTACAGAGCGCTTCTATTCAACCACCCTTGGGCGCTTTGCTACCGAATCCCCTCACAAATTGTGGCAATTTTTATCAAACGAGGACTCAAGAAGCGTAGATCAAATAGCTGTTGGTGCTGGCATTGTTACAGATAAAAAAAGAAATTGCTGAAACGTTTAATTCCTATTTCCAGAGCGTATTCTCAAGGCCATCCACGCTGGGTAATACGCCTTACGTCAACGATAGCAACCAATATATCCATATTACTGTCGAAGGTGTTACTGAGCTGCTCTTACGATTAGATCCTAAAAAATCCGCAGGACCTGATAACATTCCCACCGCATTTCTCAAAAGATATGCAGAGCTCCTAGCTAGATTCTTGGTACAGTTGTATTCTAAGTCTCTTGAAACTTCTTGCCTCCCACTTGAATGGTTGGTTGCCCGAGTGAAACCAATTTTTAAAAAAGGCTCTGTCACCGAATATTGTAATTACCGACCCATATCTCTCACTTGCACAGTTTATAAAGTTCTCGAACACGTAATTGCTAAACACCTAAATGATTTTCTGGACAACAATAATCTTCTTACTAACGTACAGCACGGTTTTCGAAGAGGTTTTTCAACTGCAACTCAATTAGTAGTTACCGTTCGTGAGATGGCACAGGTACTTGACGAGAGCGGACAGATTGACGCAGTTCTAATAGACTTCTCGAAAGCGTTCGATAGAGTTTCACACTCGAAACTAATAACAAAAATGAAAAACTTAGGCATTCCATCACAAGTCGTCAATTGGGTCATTTCATACCTAACTGGCCGCAAACAGTACGTTGAAATTGACGGTGCCTGTTCTCGTTTTCTTGATGTTTTCTCTGGCGTCCCACAGGGTTCGGTCTTGGCACCGGTTCCATTTAACATTTATATTAATGATCTTGGCCAAATTGTAAAGCCCCCTCTACGCCTTAAGCTGTTTGCAGACGATTGCATCATATTTAGCCACATAGTGTCTGCCGCTGACCAGCACGTTCTTAACCATGCTTTGCATGCAATAACGGAATGGTGCAATAAATGGAATATGCTTATAAATCTCGACAAGACAGTTCACATGTGCATCTCCAATAAGAATAAATCTCACTTCATGTATAGTCTTGGCAATTATCAGATTAAACAAGTGGAGGAACATAAGTACCTGGGGTTAACCTTGACGTCCAGACTTAACTGGTCAACACATATAAGTAACATATGTTCCTCCGCGAGAAAGAAGTTAGGATTTTTGAAGCATAAATTAGGTGATGCCCCTCGTCACTTAGACTCATTGCATACAAATCCATTGTAAGACCCACCCTGGGATACGGAAGCATTGTATGGGACCCCCATACTATCACTAATAAAGAAAAGCTTGAAAAATTTCAGAGATTGGCAGCTCGCTTTATTTATAAACGTTTTAGACGTCGCGACTCCCCTTCAGCTATGTTGGAGCTCACACACCTAGAGCCGTTGGCCAACCGACGTAAAAGTGCCCGTCTAAACTTTATACACCAGCTATATTTTAATAAAATGGGAATCCAGTCACAAGATTGCATAGCTAAAAACCCTAGTCGAGCGTCTCGTCACAAACATAGCCGAAGTATTACACCGTTCTTTGCCCGTACAGACCAATACAAATATTCATTTTTTCCCAGAACTGTTTCCGATTGGAATGTTTTGCCAGAGTGTTCACCCTTGCTGTCATCCAATGTATAATGATTGTATACTTACCTGTTAATTATGTACCCTCACATTCATATGTCGATCTTGCATCCGTACGCATGTCTTCTGGATGTGTACATCCCTCTCCTGCTTTGACCTCTCAAGGTTCGCAGTATTGTACAAATAAATAAAAATAAATTTCTAGAACGTGCTGTTTGATTGAGGTTCGGTTTACTTACCCATAATTAGTACAGAGGTGAAGAGATGATACAGACATACGGAGTTTATGAACAAGGACAAGATAATTAGAATGTACAATTCGTGGTAACGATAGCAGGCTAAAAACTAGCAGCCCCACCACCCCGTGACACTAGCAACAACGTGCGGCTCAAAAAAAGTTTTATATGCGGCAGATATTTGTACTCACAGTGCAAAAATGCAAAAAACACTCTAAATGTCGTTTTACGTTCTAAAAAACATTCAATGATGCCATATTTCGCATTGAATTTTTAGTCATTGCACATAAAGTGTCATATGTAAATTTCAACTTGTTGAGTACATCGGGTAGGCAATGTAGTAGGTATTTTCACTAAAAAACAGAACACTCGATGATGTCATTTTAAAATTGAACTTTGAAGCATAAAACTCAAAGTGTCAGAAGTTATTTTGAATTTATTTAGCACATTGGGTAGGCAATACTGTAGTGATCAGCAGTTTGTACACGTCTGTGGAAGGTGCCAGAGAACAGTGTGTGTCGTCTGACATGCAGAGGGCTGTAAGGCTGCTTTCTAACACACATATGTAGATGCTAATGCCAATTACTTTTGTTCTAAATGTTGTTCGGCCTTTTTGGTATGAGCACCACTTATTCTATGTGTTATTCCCGCGTCTTCCTTTTTCGCTCAGTTGTTCAGTGGCGAAAACAAAGCGGCAGGCTCATTCCCATATACCCATTTGCATAAACGGCGTCTGCATCTTTCTCAAAATGCTGCAAACTGCTTGCTTCAGCCAACTATTGCACCCACTTCTACTGTTATCATACTTCTGGTCCATCGGCGTCTTCGCGATGCCGTCTCCTCCACCAAGCATGCGCCTCCCTAGATGACAGCGTCAGGGGGCTGATATATTTTGGGAAATACTGCTGCTCGAGCCGAAAAAGTGCGTACAGTCAGAGGAGTGGGTCGATGAGCTCCGATTACCTGATATTAACGCAGCGAGCCACCTGTGACAAATGCCATCGCCATTCTCTACGCCGGCAATGTGGTGCCTATGGAATACCATTTGTTGCGTTTCCGCCTTTCTCACTGGCTTGCAGGCTGCGTGCTAGTGGCTCAGGTCACTGGCCCAGAACAACGGGAATCTATGCCCGAAGGCACTGATTCTTTTCTCGCAAGTGCGTCAGCATTTTGACGCCAAGAATAACGATAGCATTAGTCAACGCTCGCCCGTGCGTAAATTGTGATGAGTTGCGATCCTTGAAGTCGCACCCCCTCTATTCTCAGTCTTCAGAAGTCGTATCCCTTTGAGAAACGCGTTGTGATCGACTCTGCCAGTGCCATAAATTTAGGTAATTTGATTCAAGGTTTTGGAGACTTTGTTCAAACCGAGTCAATCGTGTGTATTTATGACAATTGGTTGCAAGATACACAAAATTAATTATCTAATCATTTTACTGTTGGTCACATGGTATTTCTTCAAACAATGAATTCAATGGATTTCCCAAACCATGAACTAGTTTTTTGTTTGGCTGTGACAAAGTTACATAAAAAGTCAAAACACATTTTCTTTTCTAATTCACGCTGAACCGTCCATGTCGCACGGTATACGTCCTTCATCAAATGGATCATCTGTTGCAAAGCATCCCCCTAAAAGTGATCTAGAAGAGCCCAACTAACAAGAAGGTTCAATCTACACTAAGCTCAGGGTTAAGTATCTTGTCCCTGATTATAGGGCACAAAATGGGTCAAAGTAAGCCCCGTCTACGAACGAGGACGAAGTGTCGCAAAGGAACATATGAGGAACACTGCAATTGTTCAGTTTCCTGACCGAAACGGATGGGCAACTTTGTCGAACGTGCAGTGAAGTGACTGAATGTAAACACGATCGAAGTATGCTGACGTAGCGTATTCAGAGAACGAAGCTTACTATCCGCGTCATCGTGCATACCGGGTCAAAGTTGTGAGACAGAATAATTGTCTGGGAAGTCCAAACAAACATAATCAGGTGTAAGGTCTGTGTTTTGGAGTGTGGCTAACCGCAACCTTGCCAAGACGAGTTAAAACTGATTACAATTTATATAAAGTTTTTGTCCATTAAGCTTCGCTTTAGGCCAGATGTTTCTTGGTGCCCTCAAGTTCTAACAAAATGAAGCATCCGGCATTTGATGGAACCTTGCGCGCAGTAGATTAGCTGTAATCTCATGGGAGGTATTGCTAAATACCCATATAGCTTAACATAATGTCTAGAAATTGATTTTTGATATTTGGGGTTTAACATCCCAAAACCACCATATGATTATGAGAGACGCCATAGTGGAGGGCTCCGGAAATTTCGACCACCTGGGGTTCTTTAACGTGCGCCCAAATCTGAGCACACGGGCCTACAACATTTCCGCCTCCATTGGAAATGCAGCCGCTGCATTCGGGATTTGAACCGGCGACCTGCGGGTCAGCAGCCGAGTACCTTAGCCACTAGACCACCACGGTGGGGCATATAATGTCTAGAAAGGCTCGGTACGGGCAGTTAATTATCACACAGAATTATGCATTCTTCCATTGGCGCTCACTTGACAGTCGATATTCTTGTTTACTTCTTGCTTTTTTTTTCAATTAATTCTCTCTCTTTTTCTCTTCACTGGAAGCCATTCGAAAATATTGTGGTTTTACGTATCGGCCACAAAACATCCTGGTACGTTCGCGCATTCTACAGCGAATTTGTCACGTCATGTTTGTCCCGGATTCATACTTATTTTCATACTTGCAAAGATATCACTTGGATCTCGCAAAACACAAATCTGCCGTTATTCGAGCTTCATTGTTTTAGGCCGTTTTACATCCCTGTAGCGACTTTGCAGAATGAATATGCTACAACTTCTAGGCCCCCTTTTCTGTTTTCTTACAGAAATGAGATACTAGTAAAATACGGATGAAGTTTTCCACAAAAAAACGCAAAAAAGGCTTTTTTTGCCACCAGTGACAAAGGAATTTTTTTCCCTGGGCTAGTATGCAAGTTCCAAGGTGCCAACAAGACAGAATTTAGACCTAATGATAAAGAAAAATGAAACACCACGCAAGAATATACGTCACGGGAAGTTAACGACAATGTCAATTTTGTGCTTATCGTTTCTCGCTTTTTTGGCGCTCAGGCTTTACGCACTGTTTTTTTTTTCTCGTATCACAAAGACACTTTGGCAAACTTCCTAATCCTTCGCGGCTAATTAGCCGATCAGCAAACCACGCTTGCCTTGAAAGAACTGCTCCCATTACTCTATATGCTGCTTCCTGTGTGCTTTTCGGCTTGAACGCGACGTGGTCGAATATACTTTTAGCCTAGCTTTCTAGAGTGACCAATAAATAAATCTCAAAGCCTCTCAAAAAGAGAAGAATCCTCCCACAGAAATACATATAGGTGGGCGTTTGTGAATCAGCAAAATGCTATTAAAGAAAATGAACATTCTCGCGATGAACTTATTTAGAGTGGAATTTCTATTTTGTGCATTACTAACAGGACGACTTCGGTGCGCTTACCCCGGGCTTTAGGCCGGATCCTGGAACGCGCAGTCGTCGCCTTGGCATCAGCTCGTCTCATTTCCTCCCTGCCTCACCTGCTTGCAGCGAAACTGTGCCTGTCATTAAGGCAGTCTTGGTCATTAGCGTACTATAGGACGCGCCTCTAAAGTTCACGCCCCTGTTCTTTCTCTCTGTACGCTCGGGCTGCTCGTATACGCAAACGCGTAAACGGGTAATTTAATTTGCCTTCCAAATGCACTAAACGAAACAAAAGAGGCAACTAACGAAATCGACAAAAGAATTATACACACTACCCCTCATTTCGCCGGAAGGCATCGACCGCTAGTTTCCCTCCGCGATAAAAAGGCCTCTCCAGGGACCTTTACGCGCCATTTTTTTTTTCGAACGAAAAAGCGCCTGTCGCTCAAGCTTCTGTTCTCTCTCTTTTCAAATCACAAGCGTACAGAAAATGTGTGTAGGCAGGACACAACCGTCTTAGCTAACAAAAATAGGCGCGTAAAGAAAACAATACGCCATGCCTTTTACGCCATGAAAACGTAAGTGCTATTGAACTATAGATAAGCTAGAGTGAATCCTGAGCTCGTGAAATGCCGCGGTCATAGAGCGCAGATAGGCTTTTAAATAAACCACGTCGACGGGGTCGTCAAAGAAGCATGGCTGGGGACCGCTGTTAGGCACGTGGTACTCGAGAACAGTGTTATTGTCTATATATGCCGCTCCAGTGGCACACATTGGGGGCGTGGTCGTCTGCGGTAGCTATTAAAAACTTATATTCTAATATCTACGGTATATTTCACATGTTGCGTCAGCAGTGACTGATAGAGAGAGATACCTGTGTCACCTGGGTTCATGGTCGTCGGCGGTATTTTCTCTCAGGAAGTGCAAACGAGTGTTGCATGGCATCTGGGAGAGGTTGAGAGCACTAGTATTGTTTGGGTGAGGGCAAGTGCTGGTGGGGCTTGAGGGGTCCCCCTACCAATGTCCATGGCTGGCTTATAGGTCGATGTCGTACCTTTTGGCACGAGCATTGCGATTTATGAAGCAGCAAAGGGGGCCGTCAGCGGCAGCTTTCTACGCAGTAAACAATTCGTAAATTTGCAGCAAAACACTTTTATATGTGTAGCCAAACAGTGTATCAATATAACTCGGCTTATTCGCTGCTTTTAGTGGCCCTTTGGCAGCCAGCGTTCCAGTCACACCTAATACACTGACACACCTTTGTCATCGGCCATGGTTTTGTTTGGAAATATTTAATATTGATGTTTAGACTTATAAGCAGCCACGCTTTTCATAATAAAAAAGACTCCCTCTTACGAGTGTTTTAGCGTGCGTGTAGCTGCGTGCGTATACAGATACAAAACAAATATTCAGGAGAGGGGCTATGATTTAACTGACCGACAACCTTGCTGCGCCAATAGTTTGAAGGCAGTTGGCGATGTCTTTAGTATTGTCGCGGGTTATAAATTACAGGGGGTTTATTTAAAAACACGGACAGTGGAACTTGTATAGACGCTCTCAGAGAAGGCCGCTAAGATTGTCGTCTTCTTCACTCGCCTGCGCTGCGCCTCTCGAGCAAATCCACGTTCTTCGTTGTCGTTGCTATCTCGCCGCTAAATGCAGCTATGCACGCGGCATTACCCTCCCGCCAGAGTGAGCGTCGTCCCGATGCTCAACAGGTAGACATGCAGCCAGCGGGTGTTTACATCACTGAGAGTGGTAAAGTTTCATGCGGACCAAGTGCACTGTCTCAGGCAGATGCTGGCGACGTTTCGATTAGAAGGAGGCGTCGGGCACGACTTCGTACGTCACGTCGCTAAGACGGCGCAAAACCTTGTAGGGTCCGAAGTATCGGCGTAGGAGTTTCTCTGAGAAGCCTCTTCGTCGTACAGGAAACCAAACCCAGACTCTATCTCCTGGTTGATAAATGACGAGTCGATGGCGAAGGTTGTACCATTGGGCGTCAAGTTGCTGTTGGTTCATTATTCTGACGCGGGCAAGCTGCCTTGCTTCCTCGGCGCGCTCAGTGAAGTCTGCGGCATCTGTCTCTGAATCATTGCAATCGTAAGGCAGCATGGCGTCAAGCATTGTCGTAACTTCTCTGCCATGAATTAGTGCGAACGGCGTCATTTTTGTTGTGTGCTGGCACGCCGTATTATACGCGAATGTGATGTACGGCAATATTCGGTCCCAATTCTTGTGTTCCATGTCGACGTACATGCAAAGCATGTCAGCGATTGTCCTGTTAAGTCGTTCTGTAAGCCCGTTCGTTTGTGGGTGGTAAGCTGTCGTCTTCCTATGCGCTGTGCCACTGAGCGTAAGCACAGTGCACAAAAGCTCGGCTGTAAACGCGGTGCCTTTGTCTGTTATGACGACAGCTGGAGCACCATGTCTCAGGACAATGTTCTCAATGAAGAACTGGGACGCTTCAGCTGCAGTGCCACTCGCGATTGCCTTGGTCTCCGCGTATCGGGTGAGGTAGTCCGTCGCCACTATAATCCATCTGTTGCCGCTGTCCGATGTTGGAAATGGGCCCAGCAAATCCATTCCGATTTGAGAAAACGGGGTTTCTGGCACGGGCACAGGATGAAATAGCCCAGCGGGTTTGACAGGTGGTACCTTGCGCCGCTGACAGTCAATGCATGTTCGGACGTAATTTTTAACCTCTGCTGTGATTCTTGGCCAGTAATATTTTTCGTTAATGCGTGTCAGTGTTCTTGTGAAACCGAGGTGGCCCACAGTGGCTTCATCATGGCAGGCTTGTAAAATTTCGCTGCGGAGAGCTCCAAGAACTACCAGCAGATAGCTTCTACCTGTTGATGAAAAGTTCTTTTTGTACAGAATTCCGTCCCGTAAACAGAATGACGATAAGCTTGGTGCATTGGCAGCTCGTTCGTTCAAGAATTCTATAAGCGAGTTGAGCACCAGATCATCTTGTTGCGGAGAAATGATAGCTGCATCAACAACTCCTAAAAAACCGGGAAAATCATCATCCTCTATAGCCGGTGATTCAATCGGTGACCTTGACAGACAGTCGGCGTCTAAGTGTTGCCTTCCGGACTTGTAAACTACAGCCATGTCGTATTCTTGGAGCCGTAAGCTCCATCGTGCTAAACGTCCAGATGGGTCTTTCATGTTGGTCAACCAACAAAGAGAGTGATGGTCGCTTACGACTTGGAAGGCGCGGCCATATAGGCACGGGCGGAACTTCGCAACTGCCCAAACGACGGCCAGACGCTCCTTCTCCGTTGTTGAGTAGTTGGACTCGGCGCGTGTCAACGTTCTCCTAGCGTAGGCGACCACTCTCTCCACACCATCTTGGCATTGGACAAGAACAGCACCTAGGCCCACATTGCTGGCGTCTGTATGGATGGTTGTTGGTGCATTCTCGTCGAAGTGAGCGAGGACAGGTGGAGTTTGTAGACGCTGTCGCAGCTCGTTGAACGAAGCTTCTTGCTCCTCACCCCATACAAATGCAATGTCTTTCCTTGTAAGGCGGGTGAGTGGAGAGGCGATGTGTGCAAAGCCTGCTATAAATCGCCGGTAGTAGGCACAGAGACCCAGAAAACGCCTGACCGCTTTCTTATCAACAGGCCTTGCAAACTTTGCGACGCCTGCCGTTTTATCTGGGTCAGGCTTCACACCTTCGCGACTGATCACGTGTCCCAGGAACTGGAGTTCTTCGAAGCCGAAGTGGCATTTTTCCGGTTTGAGTGTGTGTCCAGCGGACCGTATGGCTTGAAGGACTGACAGTAGCCGCTTTAGATGCTCTTCAAACGTGGCCGAAAAAACGATCACGTCATCGAGGTACACAAGGCATGTTTTCCATTTCAGGCCGGACAGAATGGTATCCATTAGTCTCTGAAACGTGGCTGGGGCTGAGCATAGACGGAAAGGGAGGACTTTGAATTCATAAAGCCCGTTTGGCGTCACGAAGGCGGTCTTTTCTCGGTCGCGCTCATCTACTTCTATTTGCCAGTATCCACTTTTAAGGTCCATTGACGAGAAGTAGCGCGCATGCCGTCCAAAGAGTCATCGATCCGTGGTAATGGATAAACGTCTATTTTTGTAACACGGTTCAGCTTACGATAATCGATGCAGACACGCAAGCTGCCATCTTTCTTTTTCACGAGTACTACTGGCGATGCCCAAGGACTCTTTGATGGTTGGATTACATCATCCTCTAGCATCTTCTTGACTTGCTGCTGGATTACCTCACGTTCATTCTGAGCGACGCGATATGGGTTCTGTCGGATCGGTCTTGCTGTGTCTTCCGTAATGATGCGATGCTTAGTCAGAGGCGTTCACCCCCCTCGTGATGTCGATGAGAAGCAGTCCTTGAACTGGTCGGGCAGCTCCATAAGACGGCATCTTTCAGTCGGTGTTAGACTCGGACCGATATCAACTGGTAGTGTATGTGGAGGTGGTTGAGCTGTGGCTTCCTCTTGCACGCGGCATATCGCCGCGTGCATAGCTGTATCCGTTCGGCTGGTAGGATACTTCTGGAGCCAATGAACGACGCACAGCGTCTGCATAGGTACACGAGTTTGGACGGTGCGGTGGAGCGGAATATTGCCGAGTAGAGGCAAACGCTTGTCGAAGTTCATGGTGAACGACTTCAGCGACGGAGGCTACCATGGACTCCTGCTGCGGGGGCGCCTGTGACTGCAATGTGTATTTTGCGTTCTCTTTCGCGATCTCCTCACGCACGATCTGTCTAATCAGGTGGCGTAGAGAAAACTTGTCGTTTTCAGTAAGTGCGGTGGCGCCTGCAACTGCGCCGGTGGCCGGGCGACCAGACTGTTGGTACCGTTGCTGCAGCGCACGCTCTATTGCAGTGGCCTCCCTGGTGAACTCGTCCACTGTTGTCGGCGGATTGCGCACAAGACCAACAAATAGCTTCTCTTTGACGCCCCTCATGAGATGGCTTAGCTTTCGAGCCTCGGGCATGTTGGGGTCCGCGCGGTGGCACAGACGCACCATATCCTTAGCAAACATGGCGACGCTTTCATGCAGCTGTTGAGTGCGTCCTTCAAGAAGGCGTTGTGCGTTTTCGCGTCGGTCCGCGTTACCGAAGGTGTCAAGAAACCGACGACAAAACTCCTCCCATGTCGTCAATGTTTCCTCCCTCTTTATAAACCACGTCTTCGCGCTGTCTTCAAGGGCGAAGTATACGTGGAAGAGCTTTCCTTCGAGGCTCCAGTAATTCGATTTAGCTACCCGTTCAAACTGCTCAAGCCAGTCTTGCGCATCTTCATTCGGCCGGCCATGAAATGGTTCAGTAATGCGCATATTCTGGACCGTCACCTGTGCAGGACTCCTTGCCATTTCTTGAGTAGGGGTGGCTGTCGAAAGTTTTGCTCCCTTTAAAAGGCCAAATTCTGGTTCAAGATCTTGAAGGCAACGGCTTGAGCGGTGCACGGGCGTCTCCGCGCGTGGCTGTCTCATAGGGCTGGACCCGGGGCTTCTCACAGGGGTGCTGATCGTGAGGTGGTAGTACCCAGCACCTCCACCAGTGTCGCGGGTTATATATTACAAGTGATTTATTTAAAAACACGGACAGTGGAACTTGTACAGACGCTCTCAGAGAAGGCCGCTAAGATTGTCGCCTTCTTCACTCGCCTGCGCTGCGCCTCTCGAGCAAATCCGCGTTCTTCGTTGTCGTTGCTATCTCGCCGCTAAATGCAGCTATGCACGCGGCAGTATTCAGGTCAATTTACACACATGTTGTGAAAAAAAAACTTACAAATATTATAATACCATACATTCTTGTAATATTAGAGTATTCTTACGTCATAGTCGCCTAAGTTATGTTTCTGAAGGACTCGCTTTATAAACCTATTGGTGTGTTTCTATATGGCTTTGCACGGAATGTAGTGATCACAAGAGGTTGCGTTTTGGCATCACTTTCTGTTCCTTAGAACTAAGCAACGATGCCCCATATTTACATCTCGCTTTGCATTGCCCCGCATGACGATTAGCTGAAATCTATGGTCGGTCCCTGAGTAGCACCTATATTGTTTTCTAACAGAGTGAATCATCCAGTCACCCCAACGATGTTCATATTTTCTGCACTGCTTCCATACAGGCGGCTTAATTGCGGCGCCCTCTATGGGCTAGCCATGCGTTTCCAAAAGATAACCTTTGTACTCCCAGTGAGCTCATTCGGGGCCTCCGAAGCGACTCGTGACAGCCTATGCCTCGTGAGCTTAACTGTTCAATCATTGGCCTTTAAACTTACGGATGTGCAGAGATGGGACAGATGTTGGACAAATTTACAAATACGACAAGGTTGTTGTGTGTCAACAAAGGTCTGCGTAGCGTGCCTCGTGTAGCACTCATGTTAAAGCTCGTTCGTCGCACTATTTTTTGGGGGTAAAACAGTCTGTAACGAAACGCGCAAATATCAAGGGCCAAGCTCCATAAGCCATGAGCCCTGCGTCCTCTATGTATGTGGTACGTAGACCTTTGTTTACGGAGAGGAGGATTTCCTCCTTTATGTGCTTTTGCACGAGAGTACAAAATCCAAAGTCACAGCCGGCAGTGCTCGGAATAGGCAGCCCCTAAAGTTTTCTTCTATGGCCTTTTTTTTAGTTAATAATTACAGCTGTTCCATGTTTCTGCAACGAGCTCCTCATGAGAGCCATGTTGTGAGATGGAGGGTACACTTTGGAGGGTTGCTTTGCTATTACAAAATAGTAACTACAAACGAGGTGTCTGCTCTATGTTAAACTAAAGAGCAGCACCAAATGATACCATTATTAATCGACGTAGCGCGTTAGAATCATAGGACAAGGGAAGGGACAGAAGGGAGCGCTTACTTCCAACAAAATTTTATTTCGAGGAGCGTACATATATATGCTCACGAAATTCGAATACAACAGACAAACACTCCTGTCCCTTCCCTTGTCCTACGATTCTAACGCGCTACGTCGATTAATTATGTCTTAACAACATACCCAACTTTATACTCTAGTCAAATGATACCAGTTCAGCAGCTGTAGTTGAGGTTGCGCCAAACGTTTTAGATTGTATTGTGGTAGATCATGCTGGCTAAATATATTGGCGGTCTAGCTTGTAGCCATGACTGAACCATCAGTTTAAATATGTGTGTGAGCACTGCACACCTGATGTAGATACAGTTTTGCGGCCTGTTTAGGTGCAACCGATCACATGCCTGTCTTCCTCGTAACCCCGGGTATGTTGAGGCGCAGTTGGGGCCGGTGTAGGCACAATAAAGGTGGGGGCTGTCTTTTTGCAGGGGTATAATGCGAGCGCTAAGAAGTGAAGTGGCCACCAATTATGTTATTGAATATTGTACGAGGCAAAGATGCAATATGTAGCAATAGTATAGCCGGGAAAGGTGTCGAATATGTGCCCTAAAGGGTATCAGGGGTTATGTACGTGGTCAAAGATGATCTCGTGCAATTACAACTGTTGCCGCTTAGGACGCAGATTTTGAAAGACCTAGAAATGCTACTTATTGAGGCAGTAGAGAAACGGACCGCTTCCACGTCGGGAGACGTAGGCCGAGCATAACCGCCACGTCGCTATGACCACAATATGATCCAGAGGCCTAAGCTTTATGTGCAGAGTTTCATTCCTATTCCATAATATTCTAAAAATAAGTTGCTCCCATTGAAAGCCACAATTAAAGAATAGCTGTGTAATAAATTGTAAGTGACATAACCGATACTACAATTTATATAGACTTCGCAAAAGCTAACGTTCCTTTGAGCCGAATATGGCTCACTGTATACTTGCAAAGTTCATCCTGGGTTTAAGCCCTTGTAAGTGAAATGTGTATGCTTTGATAAAGAATAGAAAAGCAGTGGAAGCGTCATATGCTGACCCAGAGCTACCAATAAGAAAACAAAAGTAAAAAAAAAACGGAGCAAACTTGAAGGGCTGAACAACGTGCGCTGCGCTACATCGGCTGTGTCGTCATGGCGAAATGATTGCGCAGCGAGACAGCAACAGCTGCCACCGACTCAGCATGGGCGGTCTCTTACAAAAAGTGCCGCCGTCTGCATGACGACAGGACATTCGCCGGCTTAGCCACTGAGTGCGGCAATACTCGCCCTATTTTCCTGACTCAACGTAAACCTGTCTCGAATATCTTAAACTCTGCGCGACTTCTGGGACTTCTTATGAAATAACCGTGTAATAAATTGGGACGCCCCACAACTCATCCGATTAACAACTACCATCAAAATTATTATTACAAATCTAGCTAGCAATTTTTGTATTTATTAGTTTTTAATGTACTTTTGGCGGCAAAATAGTTATGAAGCCTCGAAACAAGGCTCGTCAGCAAAACTGCAGGTGACTTACATTCACAGCATATTTATAAAATGTCCACGACATATCTACGAAATCACATTATAAAGAATGGACATTGGCTCCCTACCATTTCTTTGAAGCGTCATACAGCCACATGATTAAACAAGAACAATTTAAAAAAATGCGTGACGTAATCATATTTGAGATCGCACATTAAAAAGCGCTGAAATTGTTCGAATCCGGTGTATATATATATACGACGAAAAAAACGCATCACTGAAGCCAACGCATCTCTAATAAATTTGGCATGCTGAACTGTGGGCCTCTCTAATACACATTAGTATGTATAGTACAGGCCTTGGAGCACAAATCTTCAAAGATGTAACATCGTGCATTAGATCCACCGCCTCAATTATTGATTTCTGGAGGCGTACGAGTGTAGTAGCGTTTCAGCGTTATTTATTTATACCTTCAGGTTATTTTGCGAGTGAACCTGAACATGTATTAGTCTCACATGTTTTCTGCAGTTTGTAAATTGAAAAGCTTTCCAAGCCTTACGTCTTATCAAAAGAAATGGGGCATGCAAGTAACTGCCGTAAAACATTCTTTACGCTCTTAAATTAGCAATTCCTCCGTGTCGGTCCAGCAATACTCGTTGTTTTGTGTCACGCTTAAGTGACAGAAATAAATGTGTGAATGTTTAAAACATATTTAAGTCGACGCATTCTTTACGTGAAGCCCTGTTACCCTTTCTTGCACTGTTATTTGTTGCTTGGTTTCATTTTTGCGACAGCACTTACAATGTTGTTCGGAGCTTACTGGGATGGCATTCAAAGCAAACAACAGGCAATTACTGCGCAACGCTTCCTTATAACACGTCGCACTCAATTTGTTCTTCTCATTCTGTCATGGTTTGAATTCTGTGTGCTTGGCTTCGAGAATAAAGCAGTGGAAATTCTTTGAGAATTGGGATTTTCTCAGTTCTTATATACCAATCAGTGCACGTGACTGAGTGTTTACCCAACGTACTGGCGTTTAATCAATGCCCTTGCATAAAGAAGGAAGAAACAGGCGTAAAGACAGGGAGGCTAGGCAGTTGTTATAAACCGACAGCCTCACCTGCGCTGGAGAGAGGGGAATGAAGGATGAGAAACAAGACACTACAAAAATGAACGAGATAGGAAGATAGTATGCAAACTTTCAAAGCTTGTTTGTTTTCGACACGAAGATTTTTCGCAATGGTTGCTTAGTAGTACTTTTAATTTATTTTTTTTGCCTGTTGATAGATACATATGTGGGGTTTAACGTCCCAAAACCACCATATGATTATGAGAGACAGCAGAGTGGAGGGCTCCTGAAATTTTGACAACCTGGCATTCTTTAACATGCACCCAAATCTGAGCACACAGCTTGGTCTACAGCATTTCCGCCTCCATCTAAAAAGCAGCTGCTGCAGCCAAGATTTAAACCCGCGACCTGCGGGTCAGCAGCCGAGTACCTTAGTCGCTAGACCACCGCGGTGTGGCTTTTTTTTTCTTGCCTGTCACCACTTCCTGTTTCTCTCCATGCGCCACAATATTTACTTTGAACGCAATACACTTCAAGCTTAAAGCTCAGGTAAATTTAAATTTGCGACCAGTGGAGCACATTCACCTAAGCCTTCCTGTAGTACAGTATTAATAATAACAAATAAGTAACAATTAATAAAAAATAAAAAACTAAACAGATAAGTAAATAAATAATGCAACTACGTTATTCTGTGAAAGTTTTGAGACGATGATTGCAAACCCCAAGTTTTTGTTTGTTCGTTTGATCCTTTCTAGAGTTAAGTGGTATGGGACGTCTTAAAAGTGGTCCAGCATCTCTTTGCATGATATGTAAACAAAATAAGAAAGCGTGATTCATGTGTTTATTAAGCATATTTGTACGCATCGCGTTAAATTTTATCGCATTTCCTAGGCCGTATCACTAAAGCTTTGATAAACCAACGTCTACAGGTGTGTTTGATCGGTATATTTATCTACTGAAAAGTGTTATTCTGAAGATAACAAAAAAGTTTTTGTTAACTGTTTCCATCAGTCCGGACCAGGAACATTTATGACTTGCTCGAAAGAGACACCTTACCTTTCTTTCTCGTCCCACAACTCCGTTAAAAGAGTGTAACGATCTTCTGATAGTGTGAGCATCTTTATTCAATGAGTGATGTATGCATGCAAGTCATGAGTACCGTGGTCAGCATACAATAAACAGTCACAAAAATTTCCCGAAATGTCTGATGGCTACCAGCTCTTTCACCGCTTTTCAAATGAAATGCCGCAGTACATCTCTTGCTTTCAAGAGCCACTACAAAGTCTGTTTCCGTTCCTTGCACGCGATCGCCGATTGCAACACCTCTGTTTTCCGCAATTTGTATACGAGACGGCACCTTCGAATGTCCACAAGGGAATACTCGTGAACGGGCGTGAAGGAGGGGGCAACGACTCACGCAGATTTCCGCACGTACCTTCTCGCGAAGTTATTCTTGTCCTTTCTCCAAACATCGCTTCAGAGCAAAGCGACTGCACACAGCGAAGTTTCTCAAGATTCTCTCAGGATGCTGTCCTTATATATATCGCGTAAAATATTCAAAATGAGATACGCTGTGGCCGGAAACCGGATAGCTCAAAGAAGAACACGCCTGCCTGGCCAAGGTATCGACTACACGCCTGAGCACGCTGGACCTAACGAAAACGATCATATGCGAAATAAAACAAAAGACGGAGAAGAAACTAACGCAGCATGATAACACGGCCAACGGACTGGGAACACGGACAGGGCATCGCATAAAGTATGCATGGTTTTGTTGTCTCAGTGTGGTACGTGTATTTATAGGTAGGAGACGCACGGCTTGCGAGGCGATGTTGTACGGCACGTCTGGGTCGTTCGTTTCGGAGGACAGTGAAAGATGCACCCATCTACACTTACACCATGGCGATGGTAGCGTAGAGTTTGCGCTTTTGTCGGGTGTTTACATGCACAACAAAAAGGAATAATGCATTTAGCATTGTGAAAAAAAGAAGGAGGGGAGAGGAGCTGAGTTACGAGCAGACAAACGTAGGTTCACGTCTCAATTGAGCACGCACTGACGAAATAAAACAAGTGAAGCAATACGGAGAGGCGAGCGATTTCGTACTGAATCAGTACTCACAACTGAAAGGTTGAATGCTTGAACCGAAAATATATAATTCTTACTATGGGTGCCCAACATAATCCCGCGCATGAGCATCGCGGACGAAACAAAATGTGCTAATACAAAGCAAGAACACACCTCCTGCAGCCCCCTACCCATTTTCATTATGATTTATGAAAATAAAACAAAATTCAGCTGATACCATGCTTTTTGGGAATCGACTTAAGTCGCAGCATGTGAACGGAAGGTGGCAATATTTTTTTTTACTAAGCGACACGCTAATAAATCACAATAAATATGTGTACGAATGTTTCACGCACAGAGATATATAGAATGGTTGCAGATACTTATATAACCAGTTCTTTGCACTTGCGCATGGATGCCAACAGGAACATGAGTATTGGATCACCATAAGCGATAAGCTGATATGAACCGCTGGTGCTTCCGCGGATTGTAGCCCTGGACAATCCTATATAAATCACCTTCTGCGGATGGCATGTAACCCCCAACGGAGGTTAACCCGACTTGAGAGCTGAACCATTATGAGTGCATATGTAATGTTTATAAAAATAGATAGCGGCCACTGCAACCACAATTGTCGTTGCATGAAGATGTGGGTCTATTTGAAAAGCATTTACAGACCTAGCATGGCTCTGTAGTAGAATGCCTGACTGACGCGCTGAATGCTTGGGTTCGATTCCTGCTGGTACTCTGACATTTATTTTCTGAATTCGTCGGGTCAACGCTACTGATGTGAGCTTTTCCTTAACACTCAAGTGAAAAGCTTTCCCGTGCCAGTTCTCGTCGTTCCTTGATGTATACCAAGTGTCACATGTGGCACATACCCGCCCGCAGGTATGTGCCGCTGTCTGGCGGGAAGTGTTTGACGACGTACGCGACGGGATTGTCGACGTACGCGACGGGATTTGTGCCTCTCTTTTCAAATGCAATGCATTTTTAGCGAACTTCGGTGACTTTAATCATATCTATCCATCTAGCCACTTACGACTTATAGCTCTCCTGGCCGTGTTGATTATGATATCAAAACCAAAATTTTTAAGACATAAGATGACTCTAGGACGAGCAGAAATGACTCGTCATAATATGAAAATCATGACATGTATCTCATGATTGTCATTATTTACATTTCATGGTCTTGCTGTTCTTGTGGTGGTTTCGTTCACATGACATGTAGTAAAACTGGTATAATATGACATGACTGCATGGTGAACACAAGTGACAGACCCTAACATGAAAATCATGATATGTGTGTCATGTAACAACGTGAGTACATGCCACGCTCATGATGCGCCCACGGCCGGTACGCTAGCTTCACATATACCAAGTTTGGTATTACGGGACGTGAATGGATTATGAAGGTATGTGACCAGTGGACACATAGTAATCAAAAGATGCGTGTCATGTAACAACATGACTGTATGCTACGCTCATGGTGCGCTCGCGGCCGTTTCGCTAGCTTCACGTATACCAAAATTGGTATACAACAGCAGCTAGGGCTTAGTCCGACTGCCTCGCATGAAGCCTGATCATTTCGCCGCGTTTATTCGGGGGCGGCTTTTGCGGGCGGCCCCGCTAATGAGCATTCATTCTTTCCCATGCGACTAAGCGAGCGTGTGAGTACACTACAAAGCGCTTTACTTTGCGATCAACGTCCCATGGCGCTGCTGCACGTTGATGCAGTCAGTATGTGCACGACGGGGATTACGTCTGCACGCGCTGGTTGCACGCTCTGAAATCCTCATTTTCGCGGATGAATTTCATCGTGCGGATGGCGAACACGTTGAACCGTTTCGGTCTCCACCACGAATACAACGTGCCAGAAACGTCTGTGCCAAACTTTCCGAGCATTCTAGATGGGTTGCATTACGATGCTTCTGTCGCGCACCACAGGGCAAAGACTCTGTATGTAGCTGTATGTATACACGTGCGAGAAAAGCTTTTCCCGATTTCTGTAGCCACTGCGCTCGTGGTTCTCACATTACGATGCAGGGTTGACTGAATACTAGTTACCCATTACTGGTTCTTTAGTTGGCGCGAAGCTATATTCCCGTAAAACTAAGCGGATTTAAATCAATGACACAGCCTTCCACGTGAGTGCAGGTTGGTGCCTGGTGCTGTGGTAAAAATACTGACTAAAAGAGCACTGTTTAAAGCAACTGAAAAGTGGTTTGCACCAAAAAACTTTAGTTCTACGTTGCTAAAATGGGAGGAAAACGACCGTAAAAAGTGCGAGACTATTCAGTGCTTTCATTACAAGTAAAGGGAGTAGATGAGTTGTGCATCTCACAGGCACTTTATTCACTAACGTAAATAATATTGATACACGATTGAAGTTTGCTTGCTAAAAGATTCTGTGACTAAATATTACTCCTGTGTGGGAGTACGCACGCATGTGTATGTATGTATGTATGTATGTATGTGTGTGTATGTATGTATGTATGTATGTATGTATGTATGTATGTATGTATGTATGTGTGTATGTATGTATGTATGTATGTATGTATGTATGTATGTATGTAAACCTGACGACTACATTACAACTAAACAGTACTGCTTCACGCGCATTAGTTCAAAAACATTTCTTATAGACAGAGACTAGGATACCTTGATCGGCTGTGAAAGTGTACCGCCCCTGAGATTCAATCTCTCGTGCGTATCTTTTTTCTCGTTTCTCTATTCCTCAGTACTTGCGTTCAGTTTTCAACAGCAGAATTATAACGTCTAGTTTTTTTGTTGTTTTTTTCTGAACACTTCACTTTCTCAAGCCACCCAAGTCAATCCGGGGTCGAAAGAAAAGCGGCGATTTTCAGCTATGCTGAAATAAATACCTAGAAATAAATATGACACCGTACGTTATGTACTGCGATTCTGTCCAGTAATACGTGCCACATTCGCTAATAAGGGACAGAAGCGACAAAGCTGGCCAAATTTCAATGAGGGGGTTCGAGGCACAAAGGGTGACAGCGCCCTCACTCGTAGCGCTTTCTAAACTGTCAAATCCTCGGAGCTGGAAACCAGAGCTTGACCTAGGCAAACACACCAATACATCGCCTCCGAAACCATGATCCTAAAAGGCACCATGCGCGTTTTCAGGCTATCTGCGTATCGATTTCTCCTGCCGGTGGCGGATGGAATCTCTGGTCCTCTAAAGGCATCTATAAGCTTTTGTTGTTTGCCGGTAGGCTGTGCGACCTGTCCGTTTTGTATGAACACCGTAATTTGGAGTATTCGAATTTTGCGAAATGCGACTCATATCTTAAAGTTATTCCAAGGTTTTAAGCACGTATGCGACGTAAAAAAATGAAACTCCCAGAAATAACACAATTTTAAACAGGGTAAACACACTAAAGTAGAAAAGATTGAATAGAATGCAGTGTTGCCTTAACGTTTTTTTTTTCAGTTACTATAAAGAATAACTAAGCACGAGGTTCCATCTTTTTGGGTCATACAACCTCATTATGAAAATGATGATTGGGTGATATATTGAACTGCGCAGAATTTTTGCGGAAAGTGTACCAAGCGACGACAATGTCTGCGTTTTAAAAGCAGTTGTCTCAGGCCTTGAAAAACAAGCATTCAGCAGAGCCAAGTGATCCGATTCAAAATATATTCTCCGGAAGATATAAAATTCACTATCAACTGTTATCACCTTCGCAATAACCCTTCCTATTAAGGTTTTACCTTTCAAAACTTGGATATTAATATGAGCCTTAGTGGAAGGTTCTGGAAGATTTGACCATCTATAGTGTTATTTAATGGCAACCGACACCACACAGTAAGCGAGCCTCCAGTGTAACACCTCCATCAAAATGCTACCGCTGCCGCCGGAATCGCACTTGTGACCTTCTGGTCAGCATCTGACACCGCAACCACTAAACTACCACGGGAGAAGTAAAGCGTTGTAATGCAACCATAATATTCATCATAATCAAATCATGATGCGCTGAAGCCCCGCATTGTGACTTCTTCGTTTATGATATTTTATTTTTGCTTTTTTTTCGTTGAAGGGTCGTTGCCGTAATTGATCCACAACACTCTCTAGTACGACTCAGTTTGTTTGTACCAGAAAAACACTTCAGTGACATGCATCCTTTTATCGACAAATAGCGTCTGACTCGCTGAATGACAACCTACAACGCCTTATTAGGTGACTTCGCAGCTCCTGTTTACTGTTCAAATTACTGCGTGACATCCTACGTGGTTGATAGACAGTGTGACTTTACAAGGATGACGACAGCAATATACATGCGAATTCGGTTCACCGCCAGCATTCCGGCGCTGCATTAATACGTGAAGTTTTCAACAGGAATGCTGTCTAAGCTGTGGGCAACTTGCACTCCACAGTAAAAAACTGTCGTCCTTACGAGCCATCTTGTAGAAAGTCAACGTAAAACGAGGAGCACGAGAAAAAAAAGAACACTTATGAGCTCCATCTAACAACTGAAGTTTAATGAAGCAAATTACAGTGAAGTGATTGAAAATAAAGCTAGAGGAGCATTAAGTGTGGGATGCATGGTGAAATATCGCAATCCCGCCATTTCCTGTGCCGTTGGTGTGGTCTATAGGATCCCGCGGTCATTTGAAAAAGTTCATATAGGTCATAGTGTATTTTTCTAGTGCACTAAAAGACACACGCACGGATGAAGACGGAACAGGCACTACTTGCAGCAACGTTTATTCCAGAAAAGAGGCGACCATATATATGGGCAACATTGATTTTCAATCATCATGATCGCACGCACTTAGCCAATTCACATTATTTCCTGAGTGGATATGAAGTGAGTGAGTGATTGAGTGAGTGAGTGAGTGAGTGAGTGACAAAAATATTTGGTGATCCGGTGGACGACAACACTAGCCCCGTGAGGGGAGGCTCATCGGGATGCGGCCACACATCACCTCGGCGTGATGTCTTCTATTCGGCGAGAAGTCCTCGCTACTCCCGCATTCTGGATATGAAGTGTCAATTACCTGGGGCACATAATACTTGTTTAGCAGTGGCACATACCCGCTGCTATAAGGGCTGCTTTACAATATCTCGTTCAAAAGCGTCCAGGAAAATGGGTCATATTCTGTGATTCGAAGGCAGCGCATCAGAGTTTGCAGTCTGCCATGCGTGGGAGGAATCATGAACAATTGGTACATGAAATAAGGCATTGCCATCATGAAGCTCTAACACGAGGGCATATTATATATCAATGGCTGCCTTGACATATCGGTATTACCGGAAATCAATTAGCCGATGATGCAGCCCGCTCAGCCCATGAAGGAACCCGTGTGGTCCCGATTCCTCTATCAAGGAATCATGCAGCAAGAGAAGTTTACCTGCTGGCTCGAGATCTTACACGCCCGTTCTCGTCGTCTACCGGCTTCCAAAGGTGTCAATTATATGAACTGGATCCTTTGCTCAAGATACAGCTACCATCACAACTTTCCCGCTCCGATGCGACACTGTTATGCCACCTTTGTTGGGTGTTGCATTCACAGAGGTGTATTCCTTTCGCATTGGTATGGCAGACACCTCTACATGCGACTACTGCGGAGCTGAAGAGACCATTGAACACGTCCTGCGCCGCTGCGCTTGCCACGACACACAGCGATGCCATCTCCGGGTGGTTTTGAATCAACTTGACTCCAGACCATTTTGTGTGCAGAAGATTCTAGGACCTTGGGCATCTGCCTCAGTTGCGCAGAAACGCGACTAAAGCACTCCTACTTTACTTAAACAAACCTGAGCGACCACCTGTAGACTGTGTGTGTGCTCCCCCGAGTGTGCTCGTGATTGTGTGTACCTTCTTATCTCTCCGCAACCTCTTTTCTTCTTCATCCCTTCTCCAGTGCATGGTAGCAAACCGGATGTCCGTCTGGTTAACCTCCCTGCCTTTCCTTGCATCATGATCTCTCTCTCTCCATACCCGCCCGCGGATATGTGTCACTGTCTGGCGGGAATGTTTGACAACATACGCAATGGGGTTTTGACTTTATTCATGTCATGTCCATCGAGTCATAATCATCAAACTATATTACCCTCGCAAACTAATTTTCTTTGACCCCAACATAAGGGGGTGGTCACGAGAGCACCCAGATGCATGCGGCTGGCTAGATAGATAGATAGATAGATAGATAGATAGATAGATAGATAGATAGATAGATAGATAGATAGATAGATAGATAGATAGATAGATAGATAGATAGATAGATAGATAGATAGATAGATAGATAGATAG